>DWGR01001550.1:0-15870 GCA_018247715.1 Heliconius burneyi | reverse complement strand
ATTCATTTCCTTTAAATCCATTTTCGAAACGACAAGTGTCTGTAGAGAAATTTTATGTTTTAAAAATGGCCAACCTTATCTTATACCATATAATAATATATTTCATATATTTTACTAAAAATAAATATGTATATTTTATTATTTTTAATTAACAATAATATTTTTTATCGTAATTTAGACGTAACGACGTAGCATGTAACGCGATAGTTGTGGGTTCGATTTCTCCGTCTCCTCCTTTCTCCTTGCTGACATAACACTAGGTTTATTCTACTTACTCAGCTATTTATACAGTGTTACACTAAAGGAAAAACAATATTATTGCTCAATCATTTTTTTTAATAATATTCTAAGCGCATAAAGTAAATAAAAGAAGCTAATATAGGACCGATAGAAATAGATGAAAACTCCGCCTGAGTTTCTTTTGACCCGCAGCTCAGGTACCATAAAGGCCGCGTATTATTACAATCTATTTTTGATTCCAATATTTGAAAGCTATGAATATACAATTTTGTCCGTATCTTGATGGTACTCTAACGGAATTACGTTTGTACAGTTAATGCTATGGAATGAAATCTGAACGAAATCGCTTCGCTAGTATGGTTTCTAAGAAAGTCTTTTTTAAAATCACGCTGTATCCTGTAAACTGCATGGTAGGCTGTGAAAACCTAGAGTTAATACACTCCGTTCCCCATTTTCGCCGAATTCTGGCGGTATTGTGTATTGACTGGCGGAACTCAACGCCACGCTTTGCCTCGACATCAGAGTAAATAAATGAAAATATTAAATATTTCAATTTATGGAGTGGTTATTGAACCTACAATCTGTCGCGATTATAGTCACGCGTATGTGCTACTGCGCCACGACTGGCCTCAAATAAATATATATTTTTTATTAATGATTTTTTCTTAGAGTCCGTTCTTCAATTAATCCACTATGACTTTGTATATAAAACTATAAGCTATAAGCACTTCTGAATTATACTACTGTAAATAAAGGAGCTGCGGCGCATCGCTACTGTGAAGACAACAGCAGTGGGTTCGATTCTTTCTTAGTTGAATGAATTATTTTAATACGTAACAAGATAAAGCGCGACGTTACACGATTATCTACAATAAATTTTGAAAATTGGTTGGCAAGGGGGGAGCGGAGTATCATAACACTAGGTTCCCAGAGACCTAGCTGCCTATATGCGGGAATCTAAAGTTAAAACTACAGTAATATAAAATTTTGTGAACCTACAAAAGAGTCTGCCAAAACTTAAACTACATAGTTTGATGCAAAACGCTTACAAAGCGCGAGGTATAAAATTGTCAAAATGTCAATCGTCGAAATGCAAAGCCAATGCCATTAGTCGGACCGACACAAGTTTCCTGTTTCGGACACATTTGGCATTTAAAATGAAAATATTCATACGTATTCGTACCTAAGTTAGAACTACCGTATATATTGACTTTGAGTTTAAATAGCACATTATATTTATATTTCTAATAGCGGACGCGCGCAGCTTCGCCTGCTTATTTGCACCCTTAGGAGTGAATTCTAATAAACCATGAAACACGTATTCAATGATATATTTTTAAAGTATTTTTTTTTTAAATCGGTGGCGATTTAAAGATATTTTGATAGAAACTTTCAACCCCTTATTTGCACCCTTAGGGGATGAATTCTAAAAATCCACGAAAGACATGTTCAATGAAATATTTTTATATTGGTGCCGACTTAAAAAAAATCCATACAAACTTTCAACCCCTATTTCATCTCTTTAGGGCAAAATTATTCAAAATCCCTTCTCAGTGGTTGTCCAAAATACGAAAATAAGCATCTGTCCAAATTTCACGTTTCTACAAACAGCTGTTACGGCTGTGCGTGCGTCTTACCTCAATCAGTCAGTACATGTCCTTTTATATATATAGATAGATTATCGAACTATAATATGAATTTTAAAAAATTGGTCGGCGTGGTGCAGTGGCACAAGCTTGTGACTGTAGACGCAACGATTGTGGGCTCGAATCCCGCTCGGGGAATGAAATATTTAATATTTTCATTTCTTCGCTCTAGTGATAAGGCAAAGGGCGGCTCGGCGGCGCCTCAAGCGACGAAGAGTGGGGAACAAACATCTTAACACTACGTTTCCTCTACGTACCCTTCTATTTGATGGTGTATCCCGCGTGAAGCTGATAAAAAATAAACACGTTTTTCTACACCGAGTCCTACAAGCTGCACTATATATCATATAAGACAAATTTTGAATGGTCTTTACAGAGTGTATTCAGGTGCTGGCTCCACCATCAGACCAGCTGAATATGATTGTATTATCACTTAATATAAGCTCCATATAACAGTCAGGTTTCGTAATGATACAATTATTAAAACTGAGTTAAATTTAGTACCTTACATTTTATTTTACAAATTGACCCAATTTTAATTTGTCATAATTTCTGTTTTTGGATTTTTTATTATTTTTAGTGTTCTCAATTCTCGTTCAATTTCCTAATTGTAGCTCAATGGGCATTAGCGAATTTCATAGGAAACACAATTAATACTAAAATTTTTTTTTGTTTACTTAGACTTTGATATTAATCTCAGTTCGAGATCTTCAAGTGAACTTGAGAAAAACGGTCTTGACAGACTGCCATACAGACAGAAAGGCAGACAACAAGGTAAACTTATAAGGGTTCCGTGTTATTTCTATTGAAATACGGAATCCCAAAAATATCTACTAAAAATATTTCAAAAATCCACCAGCTTCCCGGAACTAGACATGTGACACAAAAATAAATCCATACCCAAGCACAAATACATTTTGAATGCTATTTCACGGTGCCTTGACTTTTAATGGTTCTGCATAAAAGATAGGCAAACTTTGACTCTATATCAAAATTATACTTTCTCATAGTGGTTATACGACTCTAGTAGTTATATAACTTTTGATAAGATGCAGTGTACACGTATAGTAGTTATTTATGTTATGGCGGTAAGTTATTTTTTTTTAACTAAAAGACAGGACTATTAATTTGTATATTCATATTTGAAATAGAGACCGTCGTGGCGCAGCGGCACAAGGGTGTGACTGTAACGTGACGGTTGTGGGCTCGATCCCCATTCGAGGAAGTGAAATATTTATTTACGTTTATATTTCCATTTCTTCGTTTTCGTGTTGGCGGTACTTAACGCCGAACTTTGAAATTCATAATCCGGATCAGAGAAAAATTTATGTATTATAATATAGGTACAGTAGAACCTCGATTATCCGGCCCTCGGTTCTACGGATTCGTGATTATCCGGACTATCAAACGTGATAATTATTTTAAGCGTGATAATTACAACCTACTACAATGAAATTATGTGTATATTTCGTATGTTGAAATATGTCAATATTTTCTTAACAAAGGTTGATTTTCGTTGATATGCACTTATTCTTCTACTAGACTATTATACAATTTTGTGCTACATATGCACAAAATCAGCTATTCACCATACATTGGATTATCCGGATTTTCGATTATCCAAATGACTATCGACAACAATTATTCCAATTAATTGAATTTTTTACTACATATATTTGTAATGTGATATATTTCAAAATATATGTTTCTGCTCTTAACCGACAAAGCAAATGTAAAATCCATAACCATTTAACCCACATGGGCAAAGCTGCGAGAGGGCGCTACTATAATTATAATTGTATTTCGTTTCAGTTTGTATTTCCTTGTAACGGCGTCAGCTGGAGACGACAACTCGAACATATAGCCGTAAGGCTTATTTTGACTCTTAAAAAAGGGTTTTATTAAAAAAAAATCATAATATATTTCAAAACATTGCAAAGATATAACAACAAATATTAGAAAGATATAATAAAAACGTTAAAATATATTTGAGACCGTCGTGATGAAGGGTGTGACAGCGGTTTACCGGTAGCGTACTGGCCGTGAGTTCGATTCCCATCAAGGGATTGAATTATTTTTCTTTCACCGTTCTCGTAAGACCAATTCTTAGAAGAAACCTCGGGGTAAAGCTAACATTCTCTATTAGGACCTATAGTATAAAATCAAGTGTTTTCTAACCTCCAGACTATTTGGAAAAAAAAATCTCTTCTGCTTGTAAAGCATTGCAGTAATTATCTAGGTTACATTTATTAAATTTATTTTGTCATTATATTTTTAAACTTTTATATGGATATTTTAAATTTCTTTACGCGTATTATTATTTTGTACTTAGATGAATTTGGAGTTCAAAATCTAGAACTCATAAGTGTTATTGTTTTATTTTGCAGAAATCAAGATTGCAGAGCAGAGGTCGACATATTGATGACTTTTTTCCTTCAGTAAGCATAGTTAATTAGATATATAAATATTAAATAACTAGCCCCTATTCGCTTCGTTTGCCTTCAAACGGAACGGAAAGTGGGGGACGGGGTATTTTAACGTTAGATTCCTTCTGCCTACACTGCTGTGTGCCAGATACAGCGTGAAGCTAATTTTAATTTTTTAAATTATAAGTTTTGACAATGTAAAAAACATGTAATTGATATTCTGAATTTCGAAATACATTTAAAATGTTCTTAATATAAAACTAATATAAAACTTATAAATTGAGGCATCCATCACTCTTATTCTATTAAGTAAAATAACAAAAAGAACATATAAAACAAATTTAAAAATACTTTCTAAGTTTCTTTTTTGTGTTCTTAGCTTATAAATACAATAAAAAAATACAACATATATCTTCCAGAGAAGGTTCTTCCAGTACGATCCTCGTGAACTCTCATCTATAATTGCCGTTCCATCGAGTGTCAGCCATTTACCAGAAGCAGAACCAATTATGCCAGGTCACACGCTCCTACGACCGTCTTTTGGAATGCTGAAATCCTCACTCAAGTTTCCACATAAGGAGATGGTAGATGGAGCTGGGGTTTACGGCAACGTCAACAATTTGGGAATTAAGTAAGAACATATCTTAACAAATGTTTGCATATAACTAGAAAGAAATTCTCGAGTAAATTTGCTATTGTTTCTCAATTGAAACATGGTTATTTCACTCGCGTTAGATACCACGAGAAACACGATCTTACCTCTTAAAGGGTGCTTAACATAGATATAATCGTAAATAGTAATTTATCTCTACGATATCAGCCATGAAAAACAGAAAGCTGATCAGTAAATGAGTCCTTGTTTATAACATACATCCAAATATTTTTTTATTAAACTATTTGAGGTCACGCAACAACACGTACCTACGTAATGAAGAAACCCAACCTTCATTAAGTACGTACATTCTTAATTATATTTTTGAATTTTCATTTAAATCATCTTATTATGTCCTAATCAATTATCATAATACATATTATATATATTTAAAAAATTAGCTTTAAGGTGCATCCGGAACACAGTAGGGTAGGTAGAGAAATTCCTATGTTAAGAATTGTCTGTGAGAGAGCTTTACCACTTTTCCGCCAAATTTTGGAGGCTTACCTTGTTGAGTGGTGGAGCTCAACGCCGCGCTATGCCTTGTCACCAGAGCGAAGAAATTAAATAAATTAATGGGGATGGAACCCACAACCAGTCGCTTTTACAGTCACACTTTGTGCCCCTACACCAAATCGAGCCTCATCTTAATATATTATAATCAAAATATATATTCGTTGATTATATCAACCGGATCCTATCAAAAATGAAGGTGAACCAAATGTAATTTTATTCAATTAGGTACGACTCCCGGAACGAAAGATTACTTTACTCCGGATTTAGGAGGTTTCCGTCAGATTATATTATGGTAAAATTATTGATTGACTTTTCTCGTTATATAGCTATCTACTATTTCCTTTTTCTCTTTACATTTTCTTTGATTTAATCGTAAATCTTGTTTTTGAGGCCATTGTGCCTTAATGGCACAATGGTGTGACCGTTAACACGAAGGTTGTAGATTCGGTTCTCAATCGTGGAAAATACTACATGTTTTCATTTTCCTGCTCTGGTAATGAGTGAAAGCGTGGCATTGAGTTACTTTTGTAACGACTCAATAGTTCGGCGGAAAGTGAGGAAATTATTTATCAATGGAATAAAACGGCATCTCAAGATCGATCTCAGAATGAAATCAACTTATAAATATGATCCTTAGAATGTGTCATGCGTCACACATAACTTTTTATTTCCTTTGACTAACTATGGAGCATATGGTTCATCTTATAAAATCTTTTATGTTTTAGATAGTACCTGCAAAAAGATCAAAAAACAAAAAATCTAGGTATTATTTTTATTTCTATTCAACAGATTTATGTAACGTATAAGTTTAATATACAAACATGTATCTAAGATTTTTTTTGGCTTCACGCCGTATACAGCTAATTTAATTTTTTTTTTTTCAGATTTACAGTACTACCTGTTGTTTTAGATTTGGTACAGTATTTTGGTATATTTATTATTGTTAATCTAATAGGTATTACTATATCCATCCAGGTACTATAATAACGCTTTAATGATACTTGTGGATTCAACTTCCATTCGGAGAGATAAATTAATCATTTTTGTATAACAGGAAAAAATATTTAATATCTCTCCTTCTCTCTTCTCTGTTGGCATCAAACGCGGCTTAGAGTTCCGCTACTCAACACGCAATGTCACAATAATTGAGTGTGACTAACACTAGATTACACTGCAAATCTAAAAAAGAAAAAAATGTCCACAACAAAAAATTATAAATCTCTCACTTACTAATTTTTAGGTTCTCGTTGTATCCCGTATATTGCAGGATAGGCAGAGGAATTCTAGAAATCTAGACATTCGGTTCGTTCCAATTAAGACCGCTCCTCACTTTCCTCTGAATTCTGAAGGTATTGAGTGGAGGAAATCAACACTTTGACACTAAAACGTAGAAATAAAAATATAATTTCTTTTTATCGAGTAAGAATCTCATGTATAACCTGTTACGTTCACAGATATGCTTGTGCCCCTGCCCCACGACTGACTTCCTGCTGAATATTAAATAATGGAGCTTAACGCTCCGCATTGTCTACCTAAATTAAAATATATTTAATTTCCTCGATTCCAACAATATTATCTACGCGTCTGGGTAAATACATTTATAATGCAGAATAGTTTAAAGCATTATTAAATCTAATCCCGTTATCTTCAGGAGCAAAAACAAAGAGCGGAGAGCAACCTTCAAAAGATATTAAAAAGGTTAAACATCCACAAAGGGTGAGTCTTAATTGTAATTCCATTTTAGTGCTATTTTCTTTTTAAATTTCCCTCATTTGCCTCGTAGAGATAGCTTTTATGGATTTTTTTTTTATTTTTTACAGAATGGATATCTTAGCTACTGGTGTGGATGATGATGTAAATATGAAACTATATATACTAATGTTACAAAGCAAATGTTCGTTTCAATGAACGCGTTAACCTCAGGAACTTTTTATTGGAAATAAAAAAAATCCTTTTCTGTTAGTTAAACTTGCTATATGCATATATATTTATGTTACCTGAAATAATCTATAATGTGTGAATGTATCTTAAAATATCTGTGTGATTTTCTTAGTTTTTCCATTTAGACAGTTTTTTTTATTTAAAATTTGCGAACAAAGCCGCACGTGATAGATAGTTTTGTATATAAGATTTTTTTATTTTTAAGTAAAAATAATAAAAAAATCTTACTCCACGCGATAGGTGACGATCGAGGGCATGTGTTAACCATCACCTCCATTAACGTATGCACATAAACCCATCATCTATCTCGTTGAGTGAGAAAAAGTAGGTAGATAGATTTTAATAAAAGTAAGTTATAAATATTATTTGTATATACATTTAATATTATATAACCAAAATGTCTGAACCCATTAACTCTACAGAATTAAAGCACTTAGCAAGTTAAAGGAAACCGCAAGCTGAAAGTTGAGTTCGTGTATTTATCAAATAGTAGAATACTGGTTTCAGTGAAACCTAGTTTCTAGTATCTAATAGTCCTAATACCTAAGTCGTTTATTTAATTAAAATGTGGAACTATATAATGTAATATACAATACGTGATCCTGTGAATATTAGGAATCGTTGGACGGTTTCCAAGGGGGCTTAAATCTTAAGTATGGAATAATATTTTGAAAATGTTAAAAAAATAGAATAATAATTATTATTATACTCCTTAAGGTTCCACAATTTAAAAGAAAAATCAGAACTCTTGCAGATTTAAAGATTGTGGCCCATCTGTCGATCTGTGAATTAATTATAAGGCAAAGAGGACCTAACGGAAAGACCCTTCCGTTTCTCACTAAGCACTTAATTTTTAAGACATTGCATTTTAAATGGCGCACTCAACGAGTTCAACGACTTTGTCGATTTTTCTTCTCATACCAAGGCATACGGTTTCTTAAGAACATTTGTACCAATATACATTATTCTTTATTTAAGACTGTCAAATTTTGCAGGACTTTGATGAGCCAGTAAAAAAACACCACTCATACTATCTGTAAGCATAAATAAAAATATTTTCATATAAACTAAGAAAAAAATAAAGCATGAATGATGGTTTATGGGAAATAGAGAATTAGCACCAGGTTTCCTCTGTCAAAAATCAAATTCCCTTCACGCTGTATCCCGCATGGGTAGGCAGAGGGAACCTAGTGTTATGACACTTTGGTTGCTACTTTTCACCGAATTTTTCAAGGCATTGCTTGTTAAATACACATTTCATTCATCCTCAAGTGGGCCTTGTGCCTCTGCGCCAAGTCGGTTCCAATCTCTCCTTTGTGTATCCTGCTATATGCAGTATATGGTATACTTTTTTCTTTTTCTTTGTTGGGGTTTTTGGCTTTCTAAGTTTGGTATTTTTGATGTTTTGTAGAATTTCTTGCTGTTTTATTCTGAGGAGCTTATACCTAGCAGAGTGCGTACGTTCACTTTGCGCGCACACACTCTTGCGCAATGACTTAGTTCTTTATCATTATGGCCTACCTATGCCCTCCATTGGCACATTGCAATAGCATGCTCACAAAAAATTACATGTCTTACGTATTAGAAATTTAAAAAAAATGTGGTCATTGCTAACATATGCAAATGCTTAACTATCAAAATATATTATCAAAACGCCCAAATATCGAAAATCTCATCTTTTGCCTCCAAAATTCAATAGTTGTATGCCAAATTTCTATGACAGTATCCTGTAGGACATAAAGCATCACTGAAATTAGTGCGATTCGCTATCAATCTTCGCTAATATTAGATTTGACTACACTCGGGCCACCCTACCACATGAGAAAAATCATATAAATAAAGTAAAAAATTAAAAAATTGAAAGGTGTAGATATTTTAAGAAAAAAATAATTACAAACTTATATTTGTAGTTGTACTTACTTAAATTGTACTTACTTACCTACAATCCTGAAATTGGTATTGAAGCCTCGTTTGGTGGATCCAACTCACACTTAACCTTATTGTATTTTTCTAGCAGCACAAATAAACTCGTAAGTATACATTTTAAATAAGTTAATTTTATAAATTACTTGCTTAAAATAATTTAAAACAAAAAAGCCGTCGGCATAAATCTAAATGAATATATCCAGTAACACCTGCGCGATCAAGACAAATCCAATTACGTATTACGTATCATTCATCTGAATCAGTTCACTGGCTTAACAGTTACGAGGGAACAAATTGCAAAATTAATGATTCTAAATCAGCTTCACGCATAATCCCGCACTCAGCAGGAAAGGTAGAAGTGTACACAAAGTTCTTCATTTTCCGCCGAATTTGGATTTGGGTACGATAAGTAACTCGGAGGAATCAATATATTTATTTTCGTTTTTAACACTGCTGAAACAACGCAGCGTTGAGTTCCGCCGTTTAACAGATACCAACGAAATAGGAGGAAAATGGAGGGTGATAATACTCTATCTAAGGTATAGAAAAAAATAAAGCTCTAGCATTATACGAGTACAAGAAAGCTAATTTAAAAGAACATAGGTCTTAAAGACTGATGACTTTAATCTTTAAAGAGATTTCAAGTATTTTTATCGAAGTGAAGTACCAGATTGAGATATTTAGATAAAGGCAATTTAGCATTTGTGTAGCGTCCATAGCGTCAAATTGAAAACCATTACGGATAATAACGCGAGAAACTTTTTTAATTCGATGGAAGCTTAATTTTTTTTAAATAGTTAATGTATGTATACATTTTTTGGAACCTATTGTGGAACCAGAGGGAAGAACGCAGTATCTTCACACTAGGTTGACATAGGGAATTAGGGAACCTGATGTGAAGATACTGCTTTCTTTACTTTCCACCGAATTCTCGAGTGATTGCGTGTTGAAAGGCGATACTCAACGCCGCGCTTTGCATTTTTACCAGAACGAAAAAATTAATATATTAATTATTACTTACAGTCCCATTAGTACTCCTGCGCCACGACTGGCTTCATATAGCTATACATTAATTAATAGATTTTAGTTTAAATGAAAATAAATAAATGTTGTTTATTCTAACAACAGATATAGTGAATTTATTTCATTGTGTTATGTTAGCTTTTAGAATCAAAATGGCCTCGTAGCGAAAAGGTACAGTACCTGACTTTACTTATTAAGGGAAGGAATTAACGTAACGCGGCGTTCATTCCCGTTACTGAGTACACAATATCTCGAAAATTGGGCAGTAGATAAGGAACAGAATGTCTTAATAGTAGGTTCTTACTGTATTCAGGATAGCAAGGTTGATCATTGGTATCAATGATCAAATAAATAATATAGATAAATAAATTAATAATTATTTAAAAAAAAATACTGCTGGATCATCTAAAATGATTTTGTAAGCCTGCTCTTTGTACAAATATGAAAGTACGTACATATCTTTATTTGACGTTTCCCAAAACGGATACTTTTATATAGGTAACTATAACTTTAAGTGTGCGACGATTTGTGTGTAACTCCGATTATCCATTAAAGAACACGCCAAAACAATACAAGCAATTGCTACGTACAAATGAAAATGAAGAAGTCAAAGAAGAACTGCGGGTTAACGATGATAGATATACATTCACGACACCACCAGTGTCAACTACCAATAGAGGATTAGAAAAAATTAAATGGGTTATAGACTCAAGGGTATGTATAATTATTTATTCGTAAAGTATTTTTTTATAACCTAAAGCAAAGATATATATTGTGTTAGATGGCGAAATCTAGCGCCGTGCTCTGTCTCTCAAAATAAGAAATGAACATTTTTTTCTCAAAAGTCCTATAAGATTTTATAGGCTTAGCAGTGGCGGAGATTGGCTCAGACAAACAGAAAATACCGGAAGGTGAACGAAAATTTTAAAATCCTTTGTGTTTTAGTATTATGAAAATATATACACTTGAAAAGATTCAGTAAATCACTGTTATTTCAATTATTATAATATATTTATATGTACCTGTAAAAGACACATGGAGTAGAACCTTTTTGGAAAATCGACGTTTTGAATACTTTGCAGTAGTAGACGGTCATAGTGACCTATGGTCCATGGTCATAGGTCAATTGACGTGGTAGTCATTTATCACATACATTTCACAGTTTTTTTTCTCTTTCACGCAATTTTCCGTAAGTAGAAGGGTAGACAGATCCAGAGCGAAGAAATGAAAATATAACATATTTCATTTTCTCGATTGGGGATCGAACCGACATCCTATCGCATTTACAGTCACACGCTTGTATCACTGTGCCACGATTGGCCTCAAAATATAAAATATTTCACAGCCTTTCTTTACCTTTCTTTGTGCAGGATCGCTACAACAATATCAAAATTAATCAAGCTGCTCCAGACATAAATGAACTAATTCCAGCAAAAGAAATCAACCAACTTCGACAATGGTGGTTTTATAATGTAGTAAGTGTAAATCAATAATTGAACAGAATAAATTGCCATTTAAATATTTATCTAAGCAAATTCGTCACAGAAGGGTGCGCAGAGGGAACCAGAACGGAAGAGTAGGCAGAAAGAACTAGAACTTACTGTTAAGACACTCCGCTCCCATTAAGATAACGTTCGTGTTCCGCCGTATTCTCGAGGTATTATGTTATGTCATAAGTGAGGAATGTAACGCCCAAGAAGAATAAGAAGTCATATAAAAATCTATAATTATATTATCTATACTTCGACCTTACATTGAATATATTTTTGGTGCGTATACTCGTACAGGTGTTACGGGGAGGTAGAGAAAGCTTAATGCTAATACGCTCATCCCTTTCCAGCTGAATTTGACATACTGAGTATCCAATGGCGAAATTTGACGCCGCAATTTGTGATATTGCTAGAATATATTATGTACCTTAAGTTTACAGATGATATACGACCTCTAATTTATGTTCCTCTTGTCCAAAAATTCTGAATGAATGGCGGAAATGTACGTTGTGTTTTGTCTTTGTAATTTAATTAAATAATATAATCTATCTCACCGTTACCGACCTAACTATGCTACACATTTTATTTACTTTTCAGGAAGATTACCAGCCTTTTTACGACAATAAATAAATATATTAAATAAATTTGTTTTTACTGATTCCTGAGCCTTATACCATGATGTTTAGGGATGTACCCTATGGAGAGAACCTAGTGTTAGTGTCCGTCTCCTGTTTTCAGCCCACAAAATCATTATGTTTTTCGAAACATTATGTAAGAGTGCAGAACTTAACGTCGCGCTTTTTCTACCAGAGTGGTGAAATGACAGACGAAAGGCGCTGTCCCACTGCGCCAAGACGACTTCTAATTTTGTTTTATGCTTAAGCGCCATCTGCTCAAATATAAGGGAAACTCTTTATTTGATACATTTTAGTTTGTTAAAATATAGTAAAATGAACGAGATGTCGCCTTTTTAAGTATTGTGCTGAAATAATTTAAATATGAGAATGAAGAGAATTTCGGATTATAAATATTGTTTTATATTAATGCTAGTTTTCGCCTTTGACTCTATTTATGTCGACTTTAGGAGGAAAACATGGAAATTTTAATTTCCCTTTGAGAATTTGGAGAAATACTACCTGTAGTGCCCTACAGTCCGTAATCTACTTAACAAATTCTTGAGTCGTTTTTTGTACAGTATCGGAAGAAATTTATTTTATACTTGTTTATACTTTATAAAGAACGAGGCCTTCGTGGCGCAGCGGCACAAGGGTGTGACTGTAACGTGACGGTTGTGGGCTCGATCCCCACTCAAGGAAATAAAATATTTATTTCCATTTATGTTTTCATTTCTTCACTCTGATCTTTTGTTGAGGCAAAGTGCGGCGTTGAGTTCCGGCACTCAACACGCAATTCCTCCAGAATTCCAAAAATAAGTTCCAAAAATATGATTAATTACTAGTAATAGAACTCACAGTTGTGACTTTCCGAAATAGAATCAATATATTTTGTCAAATCAGGCCGACGTGATCTTTAATATAATAGAGTGTTCCGAGATAGCTCGAATACGAATCGAATGGACTCGATCCGGATCGTTCCAAATATAATTATTATGTATACAAAATAAATAGAAATATATTTGCAGAGACCAATAATAGATAGATGGAAGTCACATTCAAAAAATATATAAATCTATTTCTTCTAATTTAGTCATTTTCTTATGATTTATCAGAACCCTACACGTAGGCATGGGCGTAGCAAGAGTGGGAGCCGTGTAGGCCGTGCCCACCCTAGAATAGTCTGGTGCTCACCCCAGAAATTACAAGAAAATTTGCCGCGAATAATAAAAAAAAACTAAATTTACACGAACATATTTGTTCAAAGCTGAAATCCAGGGGGCCCGCCAAAATACCTCTAGATACTTATGTGTGTGTGTGTGTGTGTGTGTGTACCTTTATTTAAAACATTGTAATTTGAGTTAAAATCAGCATTCAGCTTTATGTTGTTACTGGAGTAACGAAATGAATATTATTAATTGCCCTAAGTAAGAATCGAACCCACAACCGTCGCGTTTACACTCAGCTCAAACGTGCCGCTACAATGACGGCCTCTGCGTCTCCAAATATTGAATCAGAATCAGAATTCAAAAAACAAATTATTTAAGTCGTTTAAAACATATTTTTTTATTACCTTCTTTATCTATTGTAACAAGATAAGACAACCTTCTAAGTATTTAATAAGTGTTATATACAACGTAGGTTATCTCAAGTTATTAAGAGAAAGAATTAATGATTCTTGTCTATTAGTTTGTAGTATTCAGTTTTAAGCTTATATTCTAAGATCCCAGGGCCCCCAGGTCTACATCATTTTAGCATAGTTGAAATTTTGAAGATTATTAGTCTAATATGTAGTTAAGATACATATTTACTATCTTAATAGCCGTTTCACAGCCCTGGCCCTGTCTCAGTCTATTATAATAAAACAATATTCGTTAATTAAAATTTTAGAATATTTGAAGGTATATTAATTATCTTTGTATGGATTTTAATATATATTCGTCATATGTATCACAGGGCAGCCTTGGTGCAGTTTGAAAGGTTGTAGGTTCCATTCCCACAGGCAATGCCAACAGAATTATGCATAATGTTGGGTACGGAGGCATCTTAATGGGAAAGGACAAAGGTCAACTTCCCTCCGCCTACTTTGCTATGCGCCGGATACAGCGTGAAGCTAAAAAAATATTTTTATAGTATTTTATTGACAAATAAATAAAAATATACAAAATTTATGTATGGTAATACTTTATTTTTGATACGATATTGTAAATAAAATATTAATTTTGATAATTTTCTATAAACTCTTTAAATCTCAAATATAAGACTCAGCTTACTTTGTCACTAATTCGGCTGAAAATAAATTATGTAAATATTGCTTATATGATTCTTTATCCACTTTGTAGACTACATTAGCATTGGTATCATTCGTTGTAAAATCATTTGTGACCATACCACGTTGTTCTCCTGCAAAACAAGAAAAATATTTTTTAGTCAGCTTAATGTATCCCGTATATAACAGTAAGAACAGGCAGAGCAAACCAAGTGCTAAGACAATCCGCTTCCCTACTTTCTCCACAAAAGTGTCAGACATTTCGTTTTGAGTGTGAGATGGTCAACGCTGGGGTTCTTCCTTGTTGCCGTAACGAAGGAATGAAAATATTAATAAATATTAATTTATTACCCGGAGTGAGGATCGAACCCACAACCCTTACGTTACAAGCACACACTCTTGTCCCTGTACCCCGACGCCCATTAGCATATCTTGTATCTGGTATCATTAGCATATCTTGTCTTAGCAAATAAATAAAAATCGGCCATTCGTAACACAGTGGCACAAACGTGTAACTGTGAACGTGACAGGTTTAATAATACAAATCGTTTTCTGCTTAACATTATATAAAGAACTGTGAAGAACCCCATTAAACGAAATGTTACTGACTGAGGGTACATGGGATGGTTGTCTTGCACAAAAAAAATCTCCATTCCCATTAAGACACTTTCGTTCCCCACTTTTCACTATATTCTCGTGTTGATTGAAGGAACTTAACGCCGAGCTTTAGTTTGTTACCAGAAAGAGGAAATGTAAATATTCTTTTGTTTATTTTCCCAGAAGTGGAAATCGTCAATTTTCAGGTTTACAGTCGCACACTAGTGCCCCTCAAGTTTTATTTAATTTCGTCAATATTGTAAGGCAGCTCATTATCAGCAGTATTTGCGTGATATTGCGTATTGAGTAGCGAAACTTAACGTCGCAACTTAACGTCGTAATTATCAGTAGCAAAATATATACCACCCTGTTCAAAAAGTAAGATGACTTTGTATTTTTAAGAAAAAATATTTATTTATTTATCAATATTTATGTTGTCCTCTTCAAAGTAATCCCCCTCAGATACAATACACTTATGCCAACGGTTTTTCCAATCGTCAAAGCACTTCTCATAAGCACTTTTCGGTATA
>DWGR01001549.1:0-15873 GCA_018247715.1 Heliconius burneyi | reverse complement strand
AATTTATAAATATTTACTTTGTGTTAACTTGATCGCCATTAACTAAAAGGCTGGTGGGTTTTATTTGGCTAGCATCCTCCAATTTGGCTGTCAACAATTCTGGAAATCTTGCTGCGAATACCATTGTGTGCTCATCATTTCTATCAAAATCGTACAATGATACATGTGGCTCCAGAGGTTGAGGTTGATCTACTATGACTGTTCCATACACACCATCACTCTGATGTAATACTGAAAAAGGTTTGGCATTTTAAAAATCTACCTAACGTTGCAAACTACTACTAATATATATTAGCAGTAGTTTGCAAAGTTAGGTAGACTAGTATAATCTAGTTCTAACATTGCAATACTAGATACAGTACGTTAATCAGCGACCGATACAAAACACTCTAAAACAATAATTTTAAAATATATTTAAAATATATATAATTTAATCTATTTTTTTTTCATAAGATATTTACCTGAATCTGAATGATAGAAGAAAGTTCCAGGTGAAGAAGCTATAAAAGCATATTCATATGTAGATCCATATGAAATAGGGCACTGTGTTATCATTGGCACCCCATCCATGTAGGGGGTACCCTTTTGTTCGATGCCATGCCAATGCATGGCCAAATCCTGATTAGGAATTTTGTTTTTCACTTTAACTATAACTATGTCATTGAGACAGACATGTATGGCAGGTCCAGGTGTCATACCGTTGACAGTCAACGCTGGCAGCTCATCTTCGTCAAAAGATGGTCTAATTTCGAAATTGTAGCGGCACTGACGAGGCTTCACGTTTAATTTACAAGGTCGATTACACGATTTGTCTGAAATATACTTATAGTTGAGTAACATCCTCCAATTATATGGTTGCATCTTAAACATACTTCACAATGTATCCGGCATAGCAGGGTACGTAACGGGAACCTGGTAACCTAGTGTTAAGGTTCCCATTAAGACATTTCCGTTCCCCACTCTCTTCTCAATATTTGTTGACTAAGTATTACTTGTAAAGTGGCAGAACTCGCGCTTTTGCCTCGTTTCCAGAGGGAAGAAATATAAATATTAAATATTTAATTACTGCGACTAGGAATCGAACCCCCAACCTGTAGCGTTTACAGTCCCACCCTTGTACCCCTACACCATGACTGGCCTCTAAACATAGACTAGTATACATTCCAATATTGCCTGTTAATGTGTAATAACATAAGTTAACCTATAATTAATGTAATTGAAGAGAAACAGGTGTTTTATAAAAGGAATTATATGTATATTTTTTATATTATAACAATTTTTTAATTACTGGTAAACGCGTATATCCTAATCATTGATTTATAAATCGCACAGTAAATAGCATACTTATTAAAAAACAACGTGTAAATATTTATTACTTTAGAATATTTAACACATCAACAAGTTTGTTTAAAGTAAATAATGGAACATAAAAAATAATATCATAATAGTTGATCTATTGAAATTAACACATTTGATTACACATATTTATTAGTTTCCATTTTCCGGACCATCTACATTTAGAATAACTGTTAGCTAACCACATTGATGTACCGGCATTGAGTTCCGCTCCTCAACACGCAATGTCTCATCAGATGGAAAGTGAAGAACAGAGTGTCTTAACACTAGGTTTCCTCTGCCTAATCTACTATTAGACGGGATACAGCGTGAAGTTGTAAGAAGTAATATATAAAGTCTAATCAACTTACCGGTATTTTTAGTGGTATCAGTTAATAAAATATTATCATTGTTCGGCATGAAGCTTTCCAAAGACGCTTTGCCATCATTACTGGCATTGAAAATAATAAAAACGCACAAAATTAAAAACCTCATTTTTAATTATTAATAATAAATCTTAATATTTTCAAATTGACATTTTCTTTTTACGATCGTTTAGTGAAAACTTAAACAAAAACGGGACCTGGCGTCTGTGGTCTTCCGAATAAAACTGACCGAACAAGGCAAAATGCGAAGGCTTCAATGAAAGTGGTTTTTCTCTACAAATCCAATATATGTACTCAAATTTCATCTTTATTATTAGAGTTTAAAGGTTGAAAATTACAAAGCGTTGCCGTTTCGACAAGCCCACTAAATATCTATCTTATCGTTATAATACCACGATACAATTTACTTTGTGAAGACGTATATGAGTAATAATAATTTAGAGAAGCATTTGTTTTTATTTTACGCTACAGTTCGAATTTGGTTTTGTGAAATATAACATTAGCATCTAAATATTTTTTGTTTTGTGCTTCAATCACAAACAAGCTCTTCGAAAGCTCTGTGGATTGAAAGGTTCTTATGATCCTTTTTTAGTAAAGTTGGTTCACATCTAACTTGCACAAGTTACACCAAGCGATGCGATGGGTTGCAAAATATAGTCTGGTTCCGAGGATTTTTATATTTACGATTTATATTACAGCTATATCCCATTTGCTGACATAATTATATTTATCATCAAGATAAAATTATTCATGATGTGATTACCAAATAGTTTTATAAACTTAACATGCTTAGTTTGTTTTCTGGCTTTCCTGATTATCCTGGTCTTCAAGGATTTTAAGTTCTTTGTATAAAATTACTATTAAACTCAATAACGAGACAAAAATATAATAATTGCAAGTAGCGCAAGAAGAATTGCAAGCAAGCGTTTCAAGATTGATAGATAAATACAAGCGAATTATAAAAGCATGTTAATAAAGAAGTCAGACAGTCTGCAGTATCATATATAATAATGTTTCAGGCTAGGCCAGTCGTGGCGCAGGAGCACAAGGTGTCACTTTAAAAGAGACAGTGAGAAAATGAAATATTTCCCTTTTTTTACGCTCTGGTTTCTCAGTCAGCTCACCTTTCTAACCTCACCATCTCGTGATAGCATAGCGTGTTATGCCTACAGATTTCGGCGGAAAATGGGGAACGGAGTATCTCAACACTAGGTTCCCTCTGCCTACCCTACTGTGTGCGGGATAAACAAATCAGTATTTCAGAATATTCCGCCCAATAATTAAAATATTTATTACACAACCAAAACTCTTCTTCAGATTTATTTCTTTACACTGACAATATTTTGATCATAAAATTAACATTAGGAATCATCCGTGTGTGAATATGATATTTTAGGTTCAGCTGCACCTTGTACATACCTACGCATATAGTAGGAAACTAGTGTTAAAACACTCCGTTTCCCAATTTCCCCCAAATCTTCGAAGCATAGAATCAATTGAGTGGCGGAACTCTAAAGCAACGCCGCGCTTTGCCTTGGTACCAAAGCGAAAAAAATAAAATATAAATAAATTATCATTCATTTCCCCGAATGCAAATCGAACCCACGACCGTCGCGCTTACAGTCACACGCTTGTATCCCTGCACCACGGCGAACTCCAGTTTTATATTGAAAAACAGATTTCATTAACAACTTGTTTCCTATTGAACATTGCGTACTATTTGATCCGTTTTGCTCTAGTTCGCGCCTCAAGTATTCCCTCTTGCCCTGAATACACTCGATATCATTGCTTAATGGAAATTGAAGTCGATGAAGACATTGCGCTTTTCCTAAAAGGACATTTACTTGTACTCGAATATTTTTATTTATTTTAAAATCTCTCAAAGCTTGAGAATGTTATAGATTACTTAAATAAACCATGTGATTATATTTTTCAGCCTTTTGACACTTAATGACACTTTACTTAACCGGAAAAAAATCTTATATGAATTTAGTAATTGTGTATTTAGTTCATAAATCCTTTTTAAAATATAAAAGGACATGTTTCACTGAGGTAAGACGCACACACAGCCTTAACCGTTAACAATAGAATCTTAAAATTTGGACAGATTCTGTTTTTTCGTAAACTGGACACCCACTAAGAAGGGATTTTGAAAACTTTAACCCTAAATGTATAAAATAAGGGTTAAAAGATTGTATGGTTTTTTTTCTCTTAAAAATATTTCATTGAACACATGTTTCATGGTTTTTTAGAATTCACCTCTAAGGGTCCAAATAAGCAGGCGAAGCTGCGCGCGTCTGTTAGTAATATATAACTCTGTAACACCCAGCTTTTTGAACTTCTTAAAAACTTTTAATTATGCCTCTGTTGTTGTAGAGGTCGTGGGCTTAATTTAATCTGGAACCGTGCCGACCGTAAGCCACAGGTAAGTTATCCAAGCTATTAAAACAAAAGCTACCTTAAATTCATTACTAAATAAACAACAAAAGATAGAAAATATGCTTAAAATAAAATATCGATCTCTTTCTGAGAATCATTTTATACCTATCGTCATATTTTCTCATATATAGAAGAAACAAATACATATTACGTTTCCTTAAACGCAGAATAATATAAGCTTATATGTAAACTTAGATCCCAATTACGTAGCATCCAGCATAGGACGTTAAAGAGACATGTCCAACCAACACAAAAATATACTTTTATATATTGCTTGTATCATTTTTATTGCAATTGAAACCTTCAAATGTACCGTAATATTTTGCAAGACTGTAATCATTTGGTTCGTGCAAGCTATTTACTTTTCTACATCAAAGTCGCAAAAAAATAATCTGATTAAATGCTTGGAGAAATTTGTTGTACGTGACACTATTTATTTATATTATTATTTTATAAATGTAAACAAGCAAGCTATGTGTATGTATTCTTAGTTCCCGAAGCCAACTCTGATCGCAAGTACAGTCGATTGCATGAAATAGTTGATGAAATAGAAAATCTGATGCAATATGGCCTTCCTCGACACATTGGACTAGCCAAATTTTATTTTTTTCATTTTGAACTGGTAGTTCCTGTAATTATCGGGCTTAGGTAAACAAAATTTTCAACTTCAATTAATCATGTCATATATCATTATTAAATCATTAATCGTTTTAATATAACCATCATCGATATAACTGTAACTGCGGTCTAGTTTTACCTCGGACCTTAAAACTTGCAATAGGTATGTCATGTATGAAAAGGTATTTTCTTTTTATTTTTTTGGCTTCACGCTGTCTCCCGCTCAAAGCAGGATAGCGTACCTAGTGTTAAGACTAAGTCTTTCCCACTTTACGCCAAATTCTGAGGGCGTTGCGTGTTAAGTATACATTAGTTGACAGCTCTTAGTTTTTTTTTCTTTTGACCAAAAGGAAGAAGCCATTGATAACAGCTAGTTATGTATGAGTAATAAACACACTAAAAAGTAGAAAAAGTATAGGGAACGCAGAAACTGGACAAGCTTTTTGCACAGTCTTCTCATAGATGCCCTAGTTGTCTCAATTCTGTATCACTGCTCTGTATGTTTATACTTTATAAATATTACATATTCATAAATATTGAAAATAATTTGAATTAAAATATCTATTTTGTATGGATAATTTCTAATTTATCAGAGATTATAAAAATACATATCATAATTCTATTCAAGGTCTATTTATTTAGTGCAAAAAGCAGGAAAAGTGATGAGAAAAAACATTTTTACCAAAACTAATTACAATTTTACAACTGTTATAAATTGATACATAGCACGAAGTGTACTCGCAAAAGTGTAAATATTAACTGGAATAATATCTGCTGCTAAAAGTGATATCGGCTTCTGTGCTTGCAACAGCATCACATATATTGTTTTCTTTTCTTTAATATTAAAATTCTCCCAACCACAGCTATAGACTGCATTCTCAAAGACTTCCGAAGCATTAATGAGACGTTGACAAAGAAAACAATATAAAAAGAAAACGAGGAAACAATAGATAAGGACTGGAGCAAAAGTGATCCATTCGTGTAGGGAAAGGTAGAAAAAAAGACAAATGCAAACAGCGTTCGAACCGAAATTCACACCTATCGGCATACTATACAGTGCTTTTAGATTATTTATTATACTCAAAGTCAAAGCATGCCTTTCTATTAAAGATGGTAGATGTTCTTTAAGGACAATATGTATGTCAGAATTTTCGTATTCTTCGAAAGCTAACATTTCAGCTGATAACATTTGGTACATAGCTGCTGTGTGGGCTATAAGAAATAGAAGAAGTGCTTGGTAATTGAGAACCACCGTCATTATACTGATTTCCTGTAAAAATAATATGACGTGGCAAATTTCGCGGTTGGGTGACACTGTCAATGGTTCCAATCCTGTAAGAATTATGAGTAATTGTTAAAGGAAATTAACTATAGATTAAATTCTTAACATAAGCTGTAGCTTATGTGGACGCTGCTCATCTACGTAAAAAAAACAAGTATCTTATAGAAGCAATTGAAGTAGATTTCACAAATTATCATATTCTTATTATAATAATTTATTGATGACATTTAAGTTGTTAAAAATATATTTATGTAGAAATTTCGATAAAGTCTATAGATATCAAAATCATTTACTTCTATTTTAGTATATTTGTTATTCTTCTTGTAAGTATAACATTTAAGAGAGAAAATAGAATATATAATCTTACCAACACAAGGTGTCATGGAGTAATAGTCATTAGATACGTCGACTCGATGCGGTATATAAATTAAAAGTGCATCCAAGAGATTGAATCCGTAAAATATGAACAAAATCTTTTTTATTACAGACAACAACTTTCCATGTTTCTGTCTCAAAAAAACTGTTTCCTTTGATAAGCAATCATTCTTGGTTACCTGCTCGATGACTACTTGTAGCAATGGTCTAAAAAATATGAACAACAAAAATGTTCTGCGTTAAACTAAAATATTTATAAATACAAGCCTAGCCTAGGCAGAGAGAACCTGGGAACCTAGTGTTAAGACTCTCCGTTTCCATTAAAACACTTACGTTCTTTACTTTCCGCCGATTTCTGGAAAGGAAGGAAAGGTCCTGCTTTCCTTCGGTAGAGCTTATGCCAAATCGTAAACAGATCTCATTTTGCTTATTAATATTTCAATATTGAATTAATATTTGAAACAAAAGCGCACTTTGAAGGGAAAGTAGTGAACAAAAGTGCCCTAATAGGAATGGAGTATCTTAACCCTAGGTTCCCAGGTTCCCTCCGCCTACCCTTCAATGTACACGATACATCGTAAAGCTAAACATTTTTAAATATTTTTGTATTTGTATGATAAATTAGATGACATTCAAATATAATTATTCATTCATTTGACATCTGCTGAATTGGTTTTGATGTATTACCTGTACAGCACTAATAGATTACTGAACAGCCACTTAACAAGCAATCGTTCAATCATTTTAACTGATCAAAAGATTACCAAGATATATTATGTCAAGAGTAATATGGCGCTTGATATTAATTTTATAAAATTCTCGCCATTTGAAAGATTGAACGATATTTTTTTGTCTTTATACGCAATTTCTTTTCGGTTTCACTGCAACAGGTTAAGCAAAGGGAGCCTAGTATTAAGACACTCCTCAATTGCCGCCGAATTCTGGAGGCTTTGCATGTTGACTTGCGTAACTCAACGCCGCGTTTTGCCCTGTCATCAGAGCGAAGAAATGAAAATATTTAATTTTTTATTGTGAGTGTGAATCGCACCATAACCTGTCGCGTGCTCCTTCACCACTACTCACCTTTTATACGCTAATGAGCAAATTTAAGAAATAAATGCTTACCGTTTCATCAAAAACCAATAACTATTATTTGCAGTTAAGATGAGTATTGAAATATTAACGTAACTCTTAATAAAGTCGCTGGCTCCCTGGGCAAATTTCATTTGATATACTACGCTGCCGACGCCATACACGTAAAACAGAAGAGATAGATGCACTATCCAAAATGGTGCTAAAACATAAAGAAGAAAGCTTAATATATATAACATTATTTCCTTCTTAATTTGATTTTTTTTCTTTATACAATTTTACATTGATATCATGCCACACAATATTCTCTTATTGTTAAATAAAAAATAAATCTTTCCATAATTTTCTATCATTTTCCATGAATATCTACTATAGATACAATGAGAAATAGATTAATATTGTGTAAAATTATATTTTTAGATTTGTTGTTTAGAATAAGAAATTATCATCCATCCAATCAGCCTTTCAACGTCCATTGCTGGACATGGGCCAAATGGAAATTATAATATGTACAATAAACACACTGTGTAATAAACACAGTCAATTAAAAAAGTTACTTCGATTTATACGTTTTCTTTAAAAATCAATTATTAACTTTACCAGAGATTCTATCATTTAAAATAGAAAAACCCGCTTTAGAAGGTACGAGATTAACCAGCCATATTATATTTTCTAAACTATTATCCTTAAGTTTAAATCGGGTTTCTTTAAAATAATCTTTAATATTATCAATGAATTCCATTGTTTTTGTTTCAATATTCACTTTTACGTTTGGCGTTCTGCAAGTTCGCGCAAAGTGTAAAATATAAAATACAAAAGGTTATTTAAAAAACGGCAATAATTTTGTTAGAAAAAATAAATTATAAGTTTGGCTAATACAACTAATAATTACATAAAGACTCGTGTCATCGTTCTGCTCTGCTTGTTATGCCAGTAAATTGTGAAAAATTATCTATATTTTATATACTAATTAACTTATAATATAATTAATATACATGAAAAATAAATAACAAAATCATTTATTGGAATCAATTATTAATGATATATAAACCCAAAATAATTATTTTTAAAATTTTGTTTATTTGTCAGTGCGTTTGTGGACGCTAATCTCAAAAACGGTTCAATAGATTTAAATGTAGATATGACTATTGTATTTTAAGAAACTTCCCTGAACATTATTCTTTGCTTTATTTGCACCGGAAAAAATATATCAGTATAAAGTATTTCATTTAACAAAATTGCTAGAAAATAATTAGTCTCCAATGTGACTTGTCTTTCAGTATTATAATGCTTTAGTGCACAATTCAGATTACTACATAAAAAAAGTGTATTTAAAGTCTAAAATATGTTAATGATTTAACAAATATAAAGTAATTTTTAAGTTTCATATTCATTTATCATTAACAATGATAAATATTACAAATTTTTCCAGGTGTTTATTAAGCATATAAACAAACTGTAATAAAATATATTTTATCTGTGTACATAGAAAACATCGGCGTTTCGTATGTAATTAAAAAAAATGATCAAATGACACGCTGTACTCTTTAATTATATATCATAATTTTTCATCACTTACAATTAGCCCGCCTTTGTGGCACCCTATAAAGCATTCATTTGGAGAAAGGCGGTCATTATTATTTTTATTTTTTAAATATTTGACATTAGTGTATGTTCACATTATACATAATATGTATTGACAAATTTTTATTCGTACATTTTATATAAATATACATATACATAACGCATAGCAGGAACGCAAGCGAAATAAATATACATTTAATTTCGCTTGCGTTCCTGCGCCATGACTTTTATTATTTTATCTTTTCTTTCTTTCTTTTCTTAAGATATACATCTTCACTTCCTCCCTCTGGTAACGAGGCAAAGCGCGACTTTGAGATATAACATACTATTCAAAGCGCATTGACTCACGAAATCGGCGGAAAGTGAGGAACAGCAGTGTTTTAATGGACAAAAGAGTGTTTTAACACTAGCATCCCAGATGCCCTCAACTTACCCCGCTTAATAGATTAAAGAAAAACAGTACAGATACTTTCATTAAAATGAATAAATAAATTCGTCACAAGAGTGTGACGGTTGTGGATTCGATCTCCACTCAAGGAAGTGAAATGTTTATTTACTTTTATATTTCCATTTCTTCGCTCTAATGTCGAGGCAAAGCGCGGCGTTGAGTTCTGCCACTCAACACACAATACCTCCAGACTTCAGCAGCTAGTGGGGAACGGAGTGTCTTAAAACTAGGTTCCCTCTGCCTACCCTGCTGTGAGCGGGATACAGCGTGAAGTTGATATTTACTATTTATAATGTATATTATAATTTTATATATTTATTATATGGCTCCATCTCTCTGTCTATTTAAACACTATTTAAGACCTAACTGCTAACACACTAACTATATCTTTGGGAACTACAACCGTTGGTGATATTATAGACATATGCACTAGATGGCGTTAAGGTGCTTACTTGGGTAAATATAATTTAATTAGAAACTAGGAAATAGGTAGTAACTTTCTATTATCATAGACAAGTATATAAACAACTATAATACTTATTTATTCAATATTAAAACTCGTATACAACAGTAATTCCTTTTTTTTCCTCTTGTTTTTGTCTATTGTCTGAATCTGATACCAATCACATGATCGCTAAGGTCATATCCATTAATTATTGTCTGAAAGTAAAATAAAACGCATTTTCCTTATATATATACTTTTTTGTTTATTGTCTATGATTTAAAAAAAATAATTAAAAACAAAATATAATTCGATATTTTTTGTTTTAAAAAAATATATTTCTACGATTTTTGTACGTTCCTTATGTTATGTAGATTTAAAAATTTTCGTATATCTATTTGTACTTAGATTCTCATAAAGAAATTTATCTCATAAAGTTTAAATGTTTTCCTCATTTTATTATTGAAACAAGTGAGATATTTTAGAAACGACCTCGACTTAACATAGAATAATTTTTTTTAATACGATTCGCAATGTTTAAACAGAGGCTTTGGGACTTCTGATCTGAAATGTCCAATATGGTGGAGACTATGCAAAGAGGTCGCTGGTGCATACTAATTCAATATTTTTCTTTAGATACTTTAAATTATTAACATTCTAATATAACATCGTCATATATTAAACGTTATATTGACATAAGTAAAAGTTAAGATTTATTACAATGGTCGCTCTGCCTGACCAGAACCAGATATGCACATATGAAAAACTAGATTTTATAATTCTTTTTATTTATCTGTATATGTATTCTCTATTTGTATGTTGTATTTTTACGATGAAAATAAATTTGTAATAAAAATAATGAAATATAAAATAAAAGTTCCAATGACTCGAACAGTCGAGAAAACCTCTAATGTGTAGGAAAAACAATATAAGGAAGTATCCTCAGTTATTACAATTGGCAGTGAATGGGAGAAATATGAGTCACAAAATTTTACTTTTCGTTGTTAAGTCATCATTATTACTACTACTAAACTTCAAAGAATAAGCTCCATATTATAATGTACTGAGAAATAGATATTAAAAACAATTTACAAAAACTAAAGTTACTGCTGCTAGCTGCTAGTAGAGTAACAAACTGGTATTGAAAGTAAGAAAGTATTAGATTAACTATAATTTATATACGTAAATTGCGCTGTTATATAAATATATAACTGTATATAGATAAAAAATTTCTTTGTGTCTTAACAAATAAGTTCCCTCTGCCTACTCTGCCGTGTGCGGGATAAAGTGTGAAATTGATGTAATTTAATGTAATTTTCTTGAACTCAACTCTTCTCTATATTTTGTATTCAGTCAGGTAATTCTCTATATATACGTTTTAAAAAAAATGAGGCATTCAATACGATTTCATACATCATTGTGACCTAGATAACCCCATTACAAAAATAATAACACAGATAAGATATCAGGATACGACATTTGATAGCCATCTGGACGCATAAAAAATATGAACGCTGCCCGAAACAGATACCGCGTGATCATTAATCACTTGTAAGCCCCAGTAGTACTATTTTTACTTTAATATTTTTTATCAGGCATTTACGAAAAGGGTCAAGGTTTTTTATTTATAAACGGTAAAGTGCGAATCGGACTTGTCCATCGAGACTTTCATACCATTTTCAGGATTGTTGTTATAAAAGTGAACAACAAACTACAAACAAAATGAACTACAAATATAGTAATATTATTTTTCTATGAAGAATTATATATTTCCACTTTTCAGATTTGTATTTTTTGTTTGTATTGTACCAATCGTCCGTCCGTCCGTCGTACCAATTTTCATAACTATAGCTCCACGGGAAGTGTAGGTTTTGATTACGCAGCGATTTTCATTCATGCATAAATGATTGTATCCAAAGACTTAATTTCTTACTTGTTTGATGTTAATGATACCTCCACGCGACCTCAAGATGAATCATAAATAGTCTTGTGACAGGAACAACAAAGCGGAACCCTAGAAAGAATAGATGATGTAAAATAAAAACAGCAAGTAACACATGGACAGTTTTATTTTAAAGCAGATCTCCACGTCTAACAACCACGTCAATATTAATCTCAAACATTGAATTCAGTACTATACATAAAATTACACATCTAAAAATATATCCAATACAAATAAGAAATACTGGACTAATTGTAACTCTTAAAAAATAAATTATATACAAATTGTGTAAAATAAATTAAAGCTTTATTATGCCACACTATAAGCCGAGGGCACCCGGCTTGGCTCCTGTCAGCTATGTTCGGAGCTGACGCTGCGGACTCTTCTTATAAATTCCTCAACTTTTTTATAGGGACTCTGGCACTGAGTGGTCTCGATAAGATATGGACCGTTGTTACCTTCACGACCTTCTGGCGTGTGCCGACCACTCGAATTATCGTTGACCACCTTGTTCAAAAATGGTTCCATGTCTGGATTTAGTAATGATATAGCCTTATTTCTTTCTTCATTAGCTATTTCTGCCTCTCTTTGTCGTAGCCATACTGGGGAGTTGACATAAATTCTTGGTCTTTCTCTTAATGCATTGCAACGTTCCAATGCGGGTCTTCGAACTGGTACTGGTGGTCTGTATGCAGCTGGAAGCGGAACTCCCCTCCCAAATATAGTGCAAATCAAACCTTTGAGAGCGGCTCGAAAATCTTTTAAATTATAAGCATACAATAATGGATTGATTGCTGAATTCAGATGCGAAAAGATTATGCAGAAGTATGTTAGAGGATTTGGAATGTCTAGTTCAGGCATAAAAGCCTTGATAGCATTGATGGTGTACAGAGGAATCCAACACACTATGAAGAAGAAGACGATGATTGCAAGGTTCTGTGTCGCTTTCACTTCTCGCTTCTGTGCAGCTCCAAGCACGCGCAGCATCGTGCCGTGTCGACCTTGTCCACCTTCGACCGTCACCACTGCGCTCATCTGCCATTAAAAATAATGTTACAGTAAGAATTATTTTTTCATCGTAGGTTATATACATATTTAAGAGGCCAGTCATCACGCAGAAGCAGAAGCATGCGACTGTAAGCGCTACAGGTGGCCGGTTCGATTTCCGCTCTAAGAAATTTAATTAATGAGATAAAAGACTTAGTGAGCTACAAACTAAGATTTATTCATAATACTCATAATTTTAATAGCGTATATTGTATTGTATTTTACTAGCAGATGTTTGTTCGAGAATTTAATTACAGCATTGATGTCAGCGATGTTAAAGATAAATTATAAAACATGTAAATAATAAGAAGATGAATAAACCTTTACCATGATTTATTTGATTGAAAGGTAGGTACACTTAAGCCTTTCATTTTCATTACAGTTAATTACATAACGTTTTTTCTTTTTTAGAATAACGTACCTAAAAAGTAAAGTATTACAAAGATTCTGTCTGTCTATCCTTCTGTCACTACGTTGTGTCGCATGAACCATGATAGTTAGATAGTTGAAATTTTCGGAGGTGATGACGAACGAAGGCAACACAAATCTGTTTGTTTATATATATATAATAATAGTACAACAGCCTTCATGTGGAGGTGGGACTCTCACTAAGCCGATATTTTTTAGCTGCGTTTGTTGCTAGCCAGGTAGAGAGAGAGAGAGAGAGCGTCGAACAATATCACTGTATATATTAACAGCATACTAGCGTGAGGCCGTCGTGGCGCAGCGCCACAAGGGTGTGACTGTAATGCGATAGTGGTGGGCTCGATCCCCACTCGAGGAAGTGAAATATTTATACTTTGGTGTCGAGGCAAAGCGCGGCGTTGAGTTCTGCCACTCAACACACAATGCCTCCAGAATGTGGCAGAAAGTAGGCAACAAGATGTTTTAGGTTCCCTCTGCCTGCTGTGTATGGAAAACAGCGTGAAGCTGATTTTTTTTCTATGAAAAAAGTAAATAGTTTATCGTATATTATTTAATTAAATAAGTCGTTAATTTGAGAATATTACCTGAACGCATTGCGTCAAGGACAACAAAGTTGATACATCGCTGTGGCGTCGCGCATCGACGTGTCTGCTGACGCACAGGTAAAATTAGCCCAGTAATTGAGATATTTGTAAATTTTAATGGTCTGGGAAAGGGATGACGCCATCGTTACGTTGTTCGAAATTGTGTGACTTACTGACAACCGGTTTTTTACGATCTCTCCTAGAGGAAAATTAATATTAACTACACTGATGTGAAAAACGTAGAGTCTATCATTGTCAACAATCCTTTTATTCCAAATATCTCTATAATATATAGAATAAAGAGAAAAACGACATTTTTTTCTGCTATTCAAAAATAAATGTATAGTTCAGTCATCAAAATGTATAGGAAACCTAGTGTTATTATTTATTTTATCTATATAATACAAACTACTTTTGTGTACATAATGATAATACACTCAGATACGCAAGCTTCTGTCTCTCAATACAAGCCGTTATGTTGTGTGCCATGTAAACAACATTGTCACGTTTAGGCATCTGACGTGACGTGTGACGCAGTGATGCAGATCTGGGACTTTTGGTGTGACTCAACTAAGTAATTATTTCTACGAGTTCTGAATAATATAAATATTTCATATTATTTTACAATAATATGTAGTGTCGCGAAATGGGCAGAAGTAGCTATTAGATTTTAACGGAATAAAGGTCAGATTTACGTTGTATTCCGCATGCAGCAGAGTAGGTAGAGGGAACCTAGTATTATGACACCCCGTTCCTCATTTTCTGCCGAATTCTTTGAGTTGAGTGGCAGAGCTCAACGCTGCGCTTTGCATCAGAGCGAAAAAAATAAATAATATTTATTAAATATGTCATATCATCGACTGGGAATCGAACCTACAACCAGTCGTGTTTACAGTCATACACGAGTAACCCTACGGCACGACTGGTCTCAGATAATTATAATAGTAAGTCATACGTACTATCATATATATTTATATATATATATATATATATATATATATATATATATATATATATATATATATATATATATATATATATATATATATATATATATATATATATATTGTTGAAGAGAATTTACAAATTATCATTTTAGTATTCAAGGTGGGTACGTCCGGAGCAAGTGGTACGTATTTCACAGATAGTTTTTAATTTTTTTCCTTGTCGTTGTTTAAACGTATTGTTTTTTAAATCCAGAGGCAAACACTTGGGGGTTAAATGTATTATTATATTTAAGTACATAAATATATATCTAATATATTGACAAAGGCCTAAAATATAAGTGATCTAATACATAACTTATCACTAAACTAATCATTAACTCTTTTTTTAGTTTTACAGGGTACTAGGGTTGTACTACATTTATACTACAAAAAATAAATTATAGTCCTTATTCTTATATTTGGATAACAAAATGTAAATCACAGAAAAAAAAAACTCAAATCAAAGTCGTGAGTTCAAATCTCACTTTGTGAAATTTTCATGCTATATAATAAATTAGTTTTGTTAATATTCTGCTTTACCAGTAGTTAAAATGACGTGCGATATTGACTTTAGCTGCTATAAGTCCTCTCTTTGGATGACACATTCAAAAGTAAGATTAAAAAGAGAAAATGAAATAGATAGCTCTCTATTGGTAGAGTGTAGTATCTTTTTATTTTACACAGTGTAATTGAAATGCCACTTTTTTTTCGATATAGTCATTTGTTTTTAAAGTTTAACATTTAAAGGCATCAAGGTCACCAATCAAAACAACTTAGCCTTATAGCCCGTGGCTGTGAGAACTTTAATATCAAACAAAAACATGCAGGTAGTTTATCTGTTATTGAACAGTCATATATAACATATGTTACCGGCAATCTGTATAACT
>DWGR01001548.1:0-15873 GCA_018247715.1 Heliconius burneyi | reverse complement strand
TCATGTTACTTATTGTTTCATTTGCCTCAATTTGACCTGTAGTGCCTCCATAGCTATATGCCTATAAAGAATGTTTAAAGAAAAGGACAAAAATAATTAGTAATATAGTAGTATAGTTTTAGGATTTGTTTCTTGCTATTATCACTCAATTTATCAGCTTCACACTGTATCCCGCACACAGCAGGGTAGGCAGAGGGAACCTAGTATTAAGATACTCTGTTCCCCACTTTCTGCCGAATTCCGGAAGCATTACGTTTTGAGTGGCAGAACTCAATGCCACGCTTTGCCTCGACAACAGAGCGAAGAAATGGAAATATAAACGTAACTAAATATTTCACTTCATCAAGTGGGGATCGAATCCACAACCGTCGCGTTACAGTCTCACCCTTGTGCTGCTGCGTCACGACGACCTCAATATATATATTTATAAGATTATTTTATATAAGAAAATTAATGTCCAGAGGTTAGCTATTTTCACCTGACAAAATATTCTGTACAGAGGTACTGCTGCGTAACTTAAGCCGACCGTCATTACACCAATTGCTATCATATAGTTCATAGTAGATCGTATTTTCTTTTGCTCATGAGCCGCACGAACAATATACACATTCGGCAATACATTCTTGGGTGTTAATATATTTGTGGGTGTTTTACTAATAGTACACCTTAAAGTATTGAAGTAACACCTGTTTATGGAAATTAATTTATTCATTTTGTTTTATTTATAAATTCAATCAGGACATTTTATTTTGTACAACAAATCATCCGTAATCCGTAAGAAGTTTATTGAATTTTGACGTTTCGAGTATTTCCTTCTCATGACAATGACATAAAAGAAAAATTTATTTGTCACGTTTAGAAAATATGACTAATGAAATATTTATTAACCTTAATATTTATGGAAAAATTGTGTTCAAGAAAATATGAAACATTACTTTAAAATAATATAATTAGGAATTTTACGGAATTATGTTATATCTTATAATAATATTTTAGATAAATTGTCTATGGTATATACCGAACAGTTTTCGCGCGATTTTTGTAGTTTCAATGATCATTATGAATTTCATTCTCAGATAATATCAGAAATCTGGTAAATTTTAATTTACTTTTGTACCTTATCCAATAAAAATGAAATGACTACATTAAACTGTACCGTTACTTTAATTATAACTATATTTAATATCACATTTAATATAATCACTTTGAGTGATGCATCATCCTTTATATTCTATAGTAAGAACTTTATGTTTTGTCTTGATATGAGCGTCTGTATGAGTCTTCTGATAAGCTTTGTATGTGCAGTCTAAGAATGGACACCGGAACATAGGTTCCTTGCCACATTCGTAGGTAACATGTCGTCTGTATGTGCTTTTATGTCTATACTTTCTCTTGCATTTTTCACATTCAAAAGTGGAGTCACAGTGGGACCAGTAGTTTTTAGTCTTCATTGGCATGATGGGCAACATATTGTGCATCATTGTTTTAAAGAAGTCCAATTCACCTGAAACAAGTTATATTCCAACAATTTATAAATGATTTATATGTTTTACTTACATACCTTTGATATAGCCGTAAGGGGAGGGTATGGTACACATAAAAAGTATTTATTAAACTCAGAACATTTATTCTCATGCATATTGCAATTAAAACAAACCAAACACACTTCACTTTATAATTTATAAAATAAAAATAGTTCATTAGTTTTTGTGCTGCATCCAGTTTTGTGTTTTATACCAATAGGCAGACTTTAACAATAATTAACAGTTTGAAGTTGTCAATTTTATTAATTTCTTTTGATTTAACAAAAGTCCTTAAAAATTTACTTGTTTTTCTTCAAGTTGGTAAGAATATCAAAAAATTGTAATACTACTCCACATCGAGTTCTGAAACGTAAATTTTCACGATCTGATAATTATATATATATATATTGGCGAGATATTTTCCAGGGGCATTGACTTTAGCTTGAAAGTGGTTTTCTTTACACTAATTTAAATTCATGCCAAATTTTTTTGTTATAAAAAATTTTACTACCAGACAATTTTGAGGCCAGCACGGCCTACCCAGATCCCCCATTCCTACGTCCATGTATACTCAATCTCTTAATATAATATAGGTACTTATCATATTACTTAATTGTGGCTGAACAACCTTTATATAAACCCATCATTTAAACATGTACAATGTATAATTTTAAATGTAAAACTAAATTAAAAAGCCTGATTTTTATATTGCTTTGGCACATATTATCTAACATTAAAAGAATATTTAACAATTTATATAAAACTTTACATAAAACTTGAAATGTTAGTGTTATTAAGTTTTACTAAATGGTACATAAAGTGTAGGAATTAAACATATTTTTATGTAACTTCTATACTATTTCTCTGTAAATAAAATCTTGATGAAAAAATGTGTATCAGTATTTTCTTTTTTTATTCATATATGAAACAAAATGTTAGAATATTTTTCCTCAGTCCGCTTGACGGCCGCAAGCCAAGGTTAAGTCCCGCAGGGGGCGCCCTTATAATCGTCGACTTCCTCACAGGCAGCCACTTAGTTCTCGCATTTCTTCAGGGACAGAGTACCATCTACCCTACCCAACCGCGGTATCACTTTAAAAGCCAATAGGGCTAACAGCATTAACCTCATGTAAAAAAAGATATTTTTTCTATTAAAGTGGTTCGATTTGGTGGTAATTGCGCCTAAAAGGATTTAATACATAAGATTGTTTTTAATTGTTACATTTTGTTTCATAAATTTTAAATAATCTATATAATAAAAAATTGCAAATAATATTGCTTAACACCAATTTGCTTAGAACCATACAAACAAAATTTTATAATTTAATTAAATAATATTTTTCAATGTACGATGTTTTTCAAAATTATTTCATAAACTTCGAGACTCGGTTATAAACGTATCTTAATAGCTTTTAAAAACAAAATCATACAAAATTTAGACTAAAATCCTGTGTAAACAATTATGCAATATAAAAAATTTTATACATATATTTTTTTGTCATACTATTTTGAAACACGGTATTTCGAGGAGCGTTCACAAAACAGGTACCGTATGTTTGCGACATTTACTATAGACCAGGGGTTCCCAACCTTTTCATGATCACGGACCACTTTTATATCAATATTGCTAGTTAGGGACCACTATGTAGGTATAATAAATATAAACTCTCATAATTAAACACAAATTTTAATGCCAGCCCACTAAAATTAAATTTGTTCGCGGACCATTTTTAGGCTTCTGCGGACCACTGGTTGGGAAACACTGCTACAGACAAAGAGTGACTCGATTTCATTACTTAAGCGAACGAAATAATGAATGGAATTGAAATATGATTCTTTAAAATCCGTACGACCATAAGAGGTTGCTATGTAAATCAATCAACATGTACAATTGTTGATATTCATGATTTTACTGCGAACAATTTAAGAATTCTATCACTACAAATTCATGGCTACTTTGAAAATTGCCTATACTTCAGGGACCTAAATCAAAGTTGATTTTACTGGAACCCACCTCGGATATATGAATAACAACGTGAATAGTTGTATATGATGCCTTTATATAAAATAGTTTTTATTTTAATTAGCACAACGCTAAAGTAGCTTTGCTTTGTTCGTGTATAAATTTAAATTTTGAATTGAATTTAAATTTTGAATTGAAAACCATTACATAACTGCCCGTCCGGGCTAACACAAACAAATCCTGAAAAATTATAACATTGTTGTATATATATTTAATGATTAATCATTTCATTATATAAATCGTAAAGTAGAATTATTTTTATAAATCAGAAAGGATATTGAGATAGTTGTAGAATTTTTTTTAATTGAATACTGTATTCTTCATTAGCATTTGAAAACTTATTGTAAAATATGCGAAGATCACTAGCATATCCTCTGGTAATATTGTAGTTAAGCTACGTTCATTGACGAATTTTAGAGAGTTTCATTGAAAGTTAAAAAATCCTTAATATAAACCAACTTTCATTCGCTATAACAAATTAAGTCAGCAGTTTCTTGTAAAATTCTTTGGATCGCAATAAGCTTATTAGTACATAGGCAACATTAGGCAAAATCCACGCACAGCGTTTCTAATTTTTATTGTAAAATAAAAAATATTTTTCTAGGAAAAAGTGTCAACATGTGAATTATAAATTATTTATAAATTTAAATACAAAACATTATACTTAGTAACAATATATTAGGCGTTATCAAGGCACTTACCAAGGCTAGAATCAACCTAGATTCTTTGGTATTAAATATTGCGCGTTTCGATTTGAACTCTAAAAGGTAACTTATTATTAACAATAACAAATGCAAATATCATATTTATACATTTTAACAAAAATACTGAAACTATAATACAGTTATTTGGTTTCGTATAAATTTCTTTGGCAACAAGGAACACACACTAAACAAAAAAATAATAACAAGAACAAGAAAATTTAACAAACTACAAGTAAAATTACAAAAAAAAACATGTCTTACGTATAATCTATATTAAAAAGTGAACATTGCCACCAAAAACCAAAATTTCAATTTTTGTATGAAAATCTCGGTGGTAATATTATGTATGTATGTTATTATGCTAATTATTATGTCGCTGCCTTCCGTTTCTTATGCTTTACACGTTTAACATTTTACATTTTGTTTAGTTATTTGTCTACGTTATATCCACTACGCAAAGACGTGATCTTATATTCCACGTGCCTGTTAACATTATATTTAACAAAATGTATATAAATCAAAATGCTCTTTTATGTAACTATGTTAGTTAAAATATTTTGATCGGTTTGATCACTGGCAATCGAATATTCGGTAGTCCAATTGATACTTCCGACGACATCATCTTTTAAGTTTTGTTTTGATCTTCATCAGCTGTAACATAAAATTTAGATTTTTTAGTAACTTTAAAATTTGCAACTATTGATATGTTCTCAGATTAAATTAGATATTTTACATTCAGATAATTTTACTTAATGAGTAAGGAGGCCGAAAGAATTTAACACCGGAGCAACTAAAAATATGTATAGTTATAGCAAATGCAAAATAATAAAACCTTTAAAAAAGCTTAAGAAGCGTAAATAAAAAGTCATAACTTCTGTATTTTAATATATACAAATATGTGGCTGCTTGGTCGGATGTATGTACAGTTAGTGTTGTTAATGAGCCCAATGAATGCCCGACATGTCCCCGTTAGCCAGTTAGTGTTATATAATTGTTTACTGACATTGACTTGTGTCATTCCGACACGAAATCCACCTTCTCTGGTAAATCTTTGTGGAGATGCCTCTCGTGCAGAAGCAGGTTATGCTTCTGATATGCGCGATACACACAGTAGGGACACTTGAAACTTGGTTGTTTTCTACACTCGTATTTAATATGTCGCTGCAGAGAGCCTTTGTGCTTGTATTTGTTCCCACAATCCACGCACTCATAGAGCGTCCAGGCTTTGCCACCACTGAGCCCGGGCGTACCATAACCCAATATATAAGGCGTGTACAACTGTGCAACTGAAATTAAAACGCAAAAAAAAATAAATACGTGCAAATAATAAGCTGCCACCGTAACAGTAAGCCAAGCCCAAGTGCTGACGAGAGAAGCGTAGGATAATGCACCATGTCTCCCATTAATTTGTTCCTTCTCTATTATACTAATGCTACTTTCCTAGTAACCCTTCAACATAACATGCGACCATTTGAAATGTGTTTCATATTCACGTAAATTGAAAGTACTATCATTTTTAGTGAAGATGAAACGAGATGTTAATATAAGAGAGAACATGCAGTGTTAGAATTCAGGATATATTTGTTAAATCGTTACCGTAATTAGTCCACGTGTTAATTCCACTTGGTCATTTATTTATTTCAGGTCACAATATGACAAATAAAAACTAAAAATATCAAGAATAGCAACTTTATTAAAAATACAAATAGGTTTAAAAATACAATCACTGTAACTTCTTATTGTCAGAGAGTTATATGTTACATTATTTTGAATGCTCTAGGTATCAATTCTTATGGAACGGAGACTATCGTAGGATCACGTCATTGACTGAAAAAAACTCGCGATGGAATTACTTAAATTTGAGAATATCCTTATCACAGATATGTTGTACTTAAAAATATGTTCGGAAAATACAAAAGCAACATTTGCTCCGTCGTCGGCCGCAGCGGTTATTGTCAAAGATCACAACCCAGACGTATTGTAATAACAAGTTACATAACCATGTTTGTTTTGACCGAAATATTGTAGTTAACATTTTAAATCCTAATGACTAACTTTTCGAAGGCACTTAATGTAATTGAAATGACTTTAAATGGTTGTACTTAACGAGTTCTACATATTGATTGTATGATGGTAACTCCTGCAGCTAAAATTCTAATCAATTATCGCGAAAACAAAATCGTTCGTGTCAAAGAGTAGGCCTCTCATAAACGGAATAGGGAAAATGACGACGCGAAAGATTCTGCTCGGCGCGATACCGCAAACTTATAACATCTAAATGGTAATGTAAAAAAATACTTAAGCACTAAGTGGAAGATTTTGTTATCATCCTAATAATATGACATTATTTGTGCGGGTCACTAGTGGTAATCCCTCAATGGCAGTGTACACAAGTGTAGTCTACAATTTAACAAACAATTTTAATAAGGCACTCGATTCCACTGGTCTAACCACACCTTAACTAACAATTGGCCCCAAGTATAACATCAAATAACGTTCCATCACACATTCATCTCCAGGAACTTACAATTAATACCTCTTATATGATATACGATCTTGCCCCCGCGCAACGCACGGACCGGCTTTACCGCTCTAGATTAATATAAAATAAATGCATTACACGTAAAGAGATCTAAAATAATTGAATGAGTAAAAAAATTAAATTACATTGAGTATTACAAAAATAATGGAACATGCATTATGGCAAAGACCTATAACTTGCAAACTAAGCGACGAATAGCTTCATTTTAATTAATAACTAAAAGTATATATAACTTCCTTTCTCACTACATTAGGTACCTACTCACGACTCGACAATGAGCAAGTAGGTAAATTATATCTGCCAACGATTATAATAATCTCGTAATCAATGTTAAAATTTAGTCCGTAGTAACTGTAACTGGTAACAAGAAGCAACGCTACACACCCGACGTCGACGACCACCAGGAATGATCATTTACACGATAAATGCTGCACATAAAAATAGATAAAGCGTAACTATACAAATCACTTTCCTTAACGTACTGGATAAATGCAACAGTCGCTCACACCGCTGCAAAATCTACACCCAGTGTCAATACTTAGAGAAATTCGACGCGAGATTAAATTCATACAGTATGTATAGCGGTAACGAGCCAGGCGACTACATCTAACGTGACCGTCCCGAGTCACTATCACAAGAGAGATTTCATCACATTTATCACAATCGGCAATAATCTTGAGGAGCCTGAATAGGTAATAAGCTAGAGTCGGAGCGTCGGAGCGGCCCGCGGGCCTAGGTGCATGCGTCCACATTGTCCTGCTTGATGTACTGCTCGGGCTTCATGTGCACCTCGCGGTGCATGCGCTCCATGTGGCGCGCGATGTGCATCTTCTGCTTGGCACGGTACACGCAGTAGGGGCACTGGAACTGTGGCTCCTTGCCACACTCCCACTTCTGGTGGTTGCGCAGCGAGGACTTGAGCTTGTAGACGCGGCCGCAGTCGGGGCACGTGAAGCTGGGCTCGCCGGGCGGCCCCGGCGCCGCCACGCGCATACCCGCCACCAGCGGCAGCGCCAGCCGCGCCGACCACTGGTCCCACGACAGCCCGCCCAGCCGCGTGAAGGACGCGTCCTCCCCCGCACCCCCTCCGGCACCAGCGCCTGCAACAGCGACACCGTCACTACTCGTGCCACGCGCCACGCTCGCGCCACACACATTCCACATTCCCGAGTGTTAACCAGTACAAGCACAATTATACATACATGTTATATACGAAATTATATCATACTGATACGAGTCACAAATAATATATACATACATCGAATACAAATACATATTATATATAGATAAATATATACATACACAAATAATATACATACATATACGTACGATATAATCTACTGTGAGTGTCCACCGAGTGCTGTGATGAAAGCTTTTGCAAAAGGAAAGTAAAAAAAAAGAACAAAAAAGAATAATATAACGTTTATTTTGAAAGGTCCAAACGATCAATGATTTCGAAGATAGCTTTAATGGTATGTCCCTGCGATACACGGTTTCAGTTACAGTGCTCACTATGAGAGCAAACGTGTACGAGGAGAGTTGTGGCACTGTACAATATGAGCGACAAGGTTTTAGGTTTAGTCACTGTGCGCGCTATTCTAAATAACTTTTGTTAATTAAATGTAGTCTCCCGACCCCATGGGCTTTCTTGTCTACCTGAAATTATTAATTATATTAGTATGAACGAAAGGAAAAGAAAAACAAAACAATGCAAAAGTAGAAAAGCAAGCGGTGAATCATGCGTCCATGCACTGTTAAATAAAACGAAAAAATAAAATAAAAACGATGCAAACTCACCTAACAACAGAATGTAAGAAAAATACAAATACAAAAAAATAAAGAGGGGTAGATAAAAAAATAAAAATGTCTATAATTGTACACTATATTAATATTTTATTAAACTTCTACCAAGTAAACCCCAATATATTCATATAAAAGTCACGAACTAATTCAATCCAATAACATTAACAAACAATGTGAACATCGTACAATTAAACCTAAAACCTTCAACTAGCTTGATATGATGCAACATTGCGTTATTCAATGCTTAGCAATGACTTTACTCATAACAAATAACATCTTTTAAGTTATACCAACTTTAAACTAATACTGACTTTGGTCAAATAGCTTTGTTATCCTAAATTAACAACAAAAAATATCAACAGTCAATATGATAAAAGAAACTTGATTATTGCGATAAAATATCAGATAATATCAACCAACATATATTTTTAAAAATTTTGAACACACTTTTTTAACCCATTTAACGAAGTATACCACATAATCATAATAATATATAATAAATATTTTATATTATCTACAGGTAACATTGTAGGCACATAGTCGATGAGCTCGCTTACCTAACTCCAAACCATCATTAACCTAATAAATAATAATACAACTATTAAATTAAAAACTTTGGATCGTCTACGAACGGGAAGACAAGTAAATGGTCCCTGATAATATGTTAATCATTTAAATATAACAAGAACATATAAAAAAACTTTCAGGTGGAGAACTTTAAACAAAAATTTACCCGTGTCGAAAGAGCTACGCTTCCGCGACTTCAATGTCTCAAAATGAATATCAACATTTATATAATATCAATTGCACTAAGTTTTCATATTTTGGAATTATTCCATAAAAGGAATGTTAGGATACTAAAACTAGACAAATTCGAGTTTACATTATGTAGTTCGCAGCGCAAAATGCGTTCTACGACAACAACCTTTCAGGTCGGATTTAACATTTAGAAGGGGATTCGACCGGCGGCCGGCGAAATAAATACAATAATAAAAACGTTCTCGCGAACAAAAATACTTACGGTCAGTCTTAACTACGACGAATAAACTCTAAAAAAACAAAAAAAAACAACAAATTAACTCTAATGCCGTTAGGGAATGTGCAAATTACAACTATTATCTTTAGTGTATATTAAAAATAAAAATGTCTTTAACAAAATAAAATGTAAATATAAATAATATTATTACAGTACCGATTTGGTTGGGTATCTACTTTGGTCTGAGACGCGCGTGTATGTGCTCGTGTGTGTGTGTGTTAGGCGGGGGTCTTCTTGTTGCGGCGCACCTTGTTGCTGGCGTATATGTACCACTCGGTGTTGTGGTGCTTGCGGATGTGCACTCCGAGGTTGCCGCGCTGTTTAGCGCGGTATGAGCAGTAAGGGCACTGGTGGCTGGGCGCCTTGCCCCCACACTCCACGTTCTCGTGGCGGCGCAGCGTGGACTTCCAGCGGTAGCGCTTGCCGCAGTGCCGGCACTCGAACTGGCGACTGGCGTCATCGTCGCGGCGCCCGCCCGTTTCCCCCGGCTCGCCCGCGTCGCTCTCTTCGGGCAGCACGATGTCGTCCGTGTCGTCGTAGTCGGGGTCGGGGTCAGAGTCGCGGTCGCGGTCGTCGAGCGCGTCGTGTTTTGCGGCGGAGACGGTGTTGTTGTTCTGGAGGAAGGCCTGCTGCAGCAGATGCGCCTTGAGCGGGTCGGGGAGGTCGGGGAGGGGCAGAAGGCGTGGCACGAGCGCTGCCTGTGCGCGTTGCGCCGACAGCAGCGAGAGCAAGGCCGATGGCAGGGCCTCCTTGCGCACCTCTGAAATACAACACATTAACGGTATTGCAAATAATAACTCAAGCGCTACTGCGGGCGACGCCGTTTTGTTAATACTACCAGAGGCTAAAATAAAATTAAGGAACCAAAGAAATGCGTTATAATAATTAAAAAAATAAATATATATATAAAATAAAAAATAACTTTCTGTTAGAAATCAAAAGGAGGCGAAGCTTCTAATTCATGCAGACATGCACAAACCGAACGTCTCTGCGTTTGAGTTATCTTCCCATAAGAGCGGCAAACGAGCGGCGAGGGGGGCGGGCGAAATGAAAGTCGGATTAACGAGATACATCGTTTAATAGTAAAAATATATCGTCGAATATCGATCGCATAATACAATAAGTATACGAGGCTCAACATTAAACGTTAGAACGAATATTATCTAAGAGGAAATTCGCCGCAGCGAGTAAGGCACTTGGGTAAGGGGGAGGGGATGCAGTTACTTGACACCGAGGGGCTTGTGAAGGTGCTGGGGGTGATGGATATTTCTTCTCAATCTGCTTCTTGAGCTCATTGCGTTATGCTTGCTGTAAGAAACGCTCATCATCACGTTGTAGCAGCAGTGGCAGTAAACGAGGCTCATAACACTACAACCAATATTATATAAAAAGGAAGTTTATATTAGGCTCATGGGTGATCTTAGGGACGCGGTTACTTAACGCCAAGGGGCGTCACGGGCGTCGCAGGAGACGTCGCGCACGATGGGTGCTTCTTCTCGATGTGCTTCTTGAGCTCATTGCGTCGGTGCTTGCTGTAGGAGCAGTGCGGGCACTTGTACTGCGGCTCGCGGCCGCACTCCAGCGTGACGTGGCGCACGAGGTTCTTGCGCGCGTTGTAGCAGCGGTGGCAGTTGGGGCAGCGGTAGCCCTTGTCTGTCTTGTACTGCGCACAAGGCAGCTGCTGGGAACTGCGCGAGTAGATGTGGTAGCGGGTGTCGGTCTTGGTCTCGTTGGGCTCAGGCTCAGGTTCAGTTTTCGGCTTAACCTCGTTTTTCGCCTTGGGCGGTGACTTGGCGCGCTGTCGTTTATTCTCCTTGGCCTCGTCGTGGGCGGGTGCGGGTGCAGGGGTGGGGGCTGGGGCCGGAGGCGCACTGACGTTGTTTAGTATGGCGAGGGTGGTTGTGATCGTCTCCTCGCTGACTTTTTTACTACGTGTCATGATACTGTGTCTCGGTGTCGTTCTTCTTCCTGAAATGAAAATTTCAGTACAGTCCGGATTATCACTTGTGACTTTTATGTGTACTGTTAACGAATACTGAGAAGCTAAAGAAAAAACATAATATAGCAAAATATGTATATTCAAACCAAAAAAACCTAATTAAAAATCAACCAAAATATAACGTAAACTCTTTTACTTCGAGAGAAAACAAACTAAAAAAAAATAGGATTTTTTTGCAATCTATAAACTACTTAAAACTTAACTAAAAAACAATAAAATATGGCACTGGCCTAATTTAAGAAATCAACAAAAAAGAAACATGATTTTAACTTGAAAACAAAAAAGTAGTATTCTTAACAATTCATGTTTTAAAGGAAAAAAGTAAAGACGATAAGAAAAAATAATAATAAACAAAAGTAAAAGCAATAAAAAGTCAAAATAGATCAATTGCAAGTTCGGTCTTGGCTTGTATTTCGCTGGACGTCTCGTGTTTTTGCGTCATGTGCATTGATAACGTTTTTTTCTGCGAATATTTTTTGCCACATTTGTCGCAAGTGAACTGCGGCCCAGTGATGCATTCATATTTCTCATGTCTCAATTTATTCCTTCGATACTTATATTGTTTCTTCTTACAAATTGAGCACATATATTTTCTATCTGCATGTTGACGGTCTTCCGTTTTAATATCGCAGTTTCTTTTAAATTTCCTTTCAGTTTTAATAGTTCTTTTCTTATAGGGTTTTCTAGCTCTAACTTTCACGTTTTCGGTCACCTCCTCCTTATTCTCTATTTTTACTTTGAGACTTTTAAAGATCCCGCGAGTTAATGGAAAAGGAGTTTTAGTGTAATTCCAGATACTCGATAGATATGTGGATGGTTCTGCAAGGCGAAATTATGAAAGCGAGAATGAGGTTAAGAAGCATTACAATTAGTTGCACAGGTAAATGACAAGTTTAATATATCTTTTTGTAGTGTACAATTTTTTAAGGATAGCATAGAAAAATGAATGAAGTAAGGGTGTAGTCATGCTGGGACAGCTTAGCAGGATTATGCACAAGGAGTAGGTATTGATGACATTGATATCCTGTCATATTTATTACGTCGTAAAAACTTCAACACATCAGCCCTAATCTTTATTCATTTTGTTACAATTTAGTAAAGTTGAAATGAAATGCGCATCCACTAGGAAATTTTCATGCCCGTGTTCTATATTATTAAAAAAAAATGACCTAGTGAACACATGCACGTTGGCAAATAAAAAAAGACAAAAAAAATAACTTTAAACATGAATTGCTAAGAAGACATCTGCAGTGAAATCACATGTGAATGCAAATAAAGAAACAAAACAATAAAAATAATAAATAAATAAGCCACATAAACCAACAAACTACGAGATAAAATGAATAGATTTGATTTACCTTGTAAAGTTCAAGCTTCGGGGAGAGTCCATATTCTTCTATAACAAATGATTTGATGAAGTCACACAACTGGCAAGAACACGGTACGCTCGACTCGGTAGTAGCAATAACAAAATACTACTGACAATATAATCAATAAGGTTATTTTTATCTGCTTTGATTGCTTTAATTGCTTTGGATTAGATTGCGTGTAGTGCGAAACGATGTAAAAAACTATATTCTACTTATATGGGCGTAATTGATACGAACTCGTACTCACCGGCTCATGGTCCACTCCGTAATGTTACAATGTTAAATATTAATAAAGTTAGCACTAATTATTAAATATGGAGACATCGACACCGACCAGTCGTGTGCTCTCAATTTACTCTATAATTGGGTAAAATTTTTTAAAGTTATAAAGCATGCAATGATCTACTCTAGTCCCATATCACAAACAAAGCGAATACACAGTACACTACACTAACTAGTGATATAAATAAGAACCTATACTTACCTTGTCGCATACCTCGCCTCAACGGGCTACAAACAATAAAACAATACCTCTTAGCCATTACCTTTACCTCACTCTGAAATATCCTAAAACGGTTTCATATATAGGAAATATAAAATTGCAATAAGATTAGTAATTTATAATATTAATATTAGATAAGTAATTATTAAAGGTTGAAAATTTCACATGTGAAAACACTAGCACTCTCGTATCCGCTGTTGTGATATATAATATTTATATATAACAAGATAAATACATTATTTAAAGCAATGATTGTTTGTCTGTATTTCAAATTATGGGAAGACATTGCGCATTTCATCCGTTCCTTGTACATCTGGGGCAATGAACTTTTCCTTCCTCCAACAACAAAAAAAATATTATATCAAAATAAAGATACAAAAAAGTTGATTGCCCCTGAAACAAACATCTCGAGCTCCACTTAACATCTTGTATTGTAATTTAATAATAATACACATCATTATAATTAATATTAAGTAAAAACATATAAAAAAAAGTACTTGCAATACAAGATGTTCCAAATTAGATAGCTTTTACAGGCACTCGTGGTGGTCCAAAAATGTCTGTAACTGCGATCATTATAATGATAGAGTCTTACCTTGAGTCTCTCGAACACTATCATTTGAATTCATCATTTCATCTTGAGATCTTTCCATATGCCATTGAAAATCTGAAATTATTCAAATTAATCAGACCTTGTAATTGCAACTATCCTTAAACAGATTAATGCTCTATATAGTCTAATATAGCATAGTATTAGAAGTAAATCTTTAAAAAGTTTATATACTAGGGGTAACACTTAATAAGTTCTTATGCAAAAAAAATTACTTATATATTTTTTTTTGAAATGTGTTTTGAAAGTTAAGTTTTTTAGTAATTTAAATATAAAATCCTAAAGTATGACACAATATATTTACCCATGCATGTCTTCTTTCATCAGTCCTCTCAAAACCTCACTATTCCTCTCTCCATAAATCTTTTTTGAGTTCATGACACAATTCATCAAGTAACTATGAACAGCATCATACTCAACAAATGTTTATATGGACAAATAATTAAGGCTGTTGTTGCAAAAAAGCAGAGTAAGACTGTAGACACAATGATTGTGGGTTCATTTTCCACACAGGAGACTGAATTATTTTCTTTTTCCTGCTTTTATATGAAGACATTGAGTGCCTCCACGTTACATTCTACATACCGAAAAGTACCTATAGGCTTTATATCGAATATAGAGTGAAATCAAATAAACAAGGAACATTCTACAATACTCACTGCGTACAACGTCATTGTGTGTAACAGACGGCTCGGCTTCTTCATCTAACGTCAGATCCTCCACTCCGTCTCGTGACACTTCCTCTTTCAGCGGCAGGTCCTCGGGCTCGGGCGCTGGTACAGGGGTGCTCTCGGTGGACATACGACGAGCTTTCTTCCGACGTCGCGATGGACTTATAGAGCCCTCGCGGCTGTCGATGCTACCATCTCGCGCCTGGGGAGGTCATTTATGTTGTTATTACTATATCAACACAGTAACATAATAGATTTAATTAAGCCTAAGGTTGGCAATATTTATATTTTCTAGCTTAAACTGTAGGCTAGAAAACAAATAAATGTTAAGGTTAGAAAAAAAATAAATTCATGTACCTGTTATAAGAAATTAAAGCAATAGTTATTTTAAAAACTTTGAATGGTTAATAATTTAACTAAATCATTCTCGACATACTTCATTTTTTTTTCATTTTGATATGTTTGGGAATCGCTGTGGTAAACTTTGGTTATTGTCATGTCTTAATGATACTAGCAGTTAAGAGGAAGAGGATTACAAAAATTGGTCAATCCATTTCACCTCTACCATGCCACAATGAAATTAGAAACAAACATACAGATAAGCTCATTACCGTCCCGTCCGTCGCACAATCGGTTTACTCCTCTATTTCTTAAAATATGTTCTTCATGTTATGGACAACAGTAGTTGAAAGACTTTTAAGAACTAATATATTAGCACATTTGCATTGTTGCAAATAGAATTATCATAATTGGAAGGAATCCTATGGTGACCTTCAATGGCAATTCTAAGTATTTTTAGAATAACTTAGTTATTTTGTGTTTATATAGCAAACAGTAACAAATTAGCAACTCTAAAAATATTATGAATAAACACTATTGAATGAGGCACATAGACATGTGTAGCAGTTATTACTCAAGGTCAACCATATTTATTTATGGTAGTAAACAAACTGTATCAGAATAAATGCTTTACAGAATAACATAATTCATAATTAAACATATTCAAAGAGCATAATCATAAAATAAATTATTATATCTGGCTAGTCAACATATTAGAAGAGGTTTTATTTTTAAGATATATATATATATA
>DWGR01001547.1:0-15875 GCA_018247715.1 Heliconius burneyi | reverse complement strand
GGTGTTGTTTTTGGCCAAAAAATCTCTCACCAGCAAAGATGAGTGAGCAGGGGCATTATCGTGATGCAAAAGCCATGAATTGTTTTTCCACAATTCCGGACGTTTTCTTCGTATTGCTTCTCGCAAATGGCGCATTACTTCAAGATAATACTGTTTATTGACCGTACGTCCATATGGTAAGAACTCCTCATGCACCACGCCGTGGTAATCGAAGAAAACAGTAAGCAAAACTTTGACGTTTGATCGAACTTGGCGTGCTTTTTTCGGTCTTGGCTCATCTGGGCTCTTCCATTGGGACGATTGGACTTTGGTTTCGATATCATAACCCTTTTGAGTAAGCTGGGTCGTCGTTGACGTCATTCAACAGTTCTTGAGCGATGCTCATGCGACGGTTCTTTTGGTCAAAATTTAGCAATTTCGGAACAAACTCCGCTGACACACGTCTCATGCCCAAAACATTAGAAAAAATTTCATGGCACGAGCCAAGCGATATACCAAAATCCTCAGCAACTTCTCTGATAGTGATTCGACGATTTTCCAGAACAATTTTGTTCACTGCTTGAACGTTTTCATCAGTAGTTGACGTGCTTGGGCGTCCAGAGCGAGGCTCGTCATTGGCATCTTCCCGGCCATCTTGGAAGAGTTTGTACCACTTGTAAACATTTTTTTTACTCAGAACAGTTTCACCGTATGCCACTGTCAACATTTTAAGTGTTTCAGAGCACTTTATTTTATTTTTTACACAAAATTTGACGCAAATCCTTTGATCCATATTTTTCGATAGCAAGAAATCGCCGAGCACGCAAAACACTTATAACCTTTACGCCTCTCCAATATTTCTTATGATCTTAACATGTTTACATACTTTTGTACAATGTAGTGGTAAAAAGTTTTTTTTTTTTAATTTTGAGTCATTGGCATTTATAGCTAATATAATATACGTAGTTATAATATGGATAAAAATAATAAAAAAAATCACGGTTAGTGAGGAAGATTTAATTTGTTTGTTAAATAGTTATGTCAGTTTTTTGATCTGTTGAGAAGCTGACTCACTGTAGAAAATAAGTAAGAAAATAAGAAAAAAAAATATAAATTTTGTTTTTTCAAAAATTCATTGATAAGTAGATAAACTATGTAACAAACTATTTTATTGCCAATTCCAAGTTGAAGGTTTTGGCAAGTTTCCATCTTTCTTTTCTCTTCTAACGGTTCAGACCCGATGCCAAATTATATTGAAGTGTCTTAGAACAATTGCTTTCACGAAATGTGACAAGTGTACATTATTAGGATTTCTTGTATTAATTCATACAACTTTTTCTTTGTTATCCTCAGTTCTGTCGAACTAACAATAGCTATATACTTTGGATTCTTTTTAATTTTTTTTTTTCATTTTGTTTTCTATATAATTTTCAGTGTTCTCTACGTGTGAAGAAAAACCAGAACCCTTACAATTACACAACAGAACAGTTCACGCGCGAGTTCCGTTCGTGAAAAGAGAGGAAATCGACGCGGCTTAACCTAATGTTCGAGTTATTTATTAAATGTCTACGAAAACGTAAAGCGGTTTCGTGGTTTTTTAGCTAATTTCAAAAAAAGAGGGTTTCATTTAACATGTATAGTGTGTATGGGGTATTTTTGAATGAAAATATTTGAGATTGATGACAGGATGATACATTTCTTAAGTGTAAGTTTGTCCACCAATTTCTCCGAAACACATAGTTGGTATGATCATTTTTATTCCAATCTATGTCAACTAAAAATAACTTTTAAAAAGTTAGCGTCAATAAATGTCTCTGACTGTAATGCAATCATTAATGACTGTTTCCTATTAAAATCAGACAATATTAGTTACGCAACAGTAATATCGTTTCCCTTTTCCAGAAATAAATACTTCCGTTAATAAATAGTGTCCAAATTAAACTCTGTTTAATTGAGATTAAAGCGAAATAAATTTGAATAATTAATATAATGTGTGGGAGAGTCGGTACAGATATTTATTGCTAATTTTATTTTGTTTTTAATTGCATGGCAGTCAGCTAAAGTTATTGGAAAATTTGTACGACTTTTGCATATATTTAATTATTTTTTGAATTTTTTATTGCAGATCATTACGAAGTGGTACACAGTGTCTCAAATTCGGGCTGAAAATGGAGAACGGAGTGTCTTGAATCTACCGGGTGAACATTTATGCCCTGGGTGAACCTATATGAGCGATATAGCGGGAGCTTATGATTGCATTCTCCAGGTTTTGGATAAAATTCAAATATAAAAATAAATAAAGAAATAAAAATATGCATGCGGAAGATATTCTGCATTAGTCAGGATTTGTAGTGGCAAGGTAAGTGTCAAGATACTCCGTAAGAACAAAAAAAAATTAAAATCCACCCGTTCATTTGATTTTATTTTTTATTTCACGCTGTATCCTGCAAAAAGCAGGGTAGACAGAAGAAATCTGAGATCTTCTTATATAGATACACAAATCTCATTAAAATACTTCAGTTTCCGTTTCAGTTTGCCTTATTACTCTGGTGATAAGACTACTCTGGAGAAAATAAAAATATTAAAGATTCATTTCTCGAGTTTAAGTCGTACCCAAAACCGTCGCGTTTATAGTCAAACGCTTGTGCTGCTGCGCCACGCCAACCTCAATTAAAGAACATTCGACAGCTAATATAAGCCACATACATACATTATTCATACAAATAATGAACATAGAGTTAGTTGTACGCGCCTCTCATATTTGTGTTGAATTTAGAATTTGCTAAAAGTATTTTTGTTTGCGATAAAAACATTTGAACGCACGCATTCATACTTGCTGAGGGATGCGAGACACGTGGGGAGTTTCAGTAAATCCAGTACATCCATTGGTAAATTTTTATTATTGAGTTTTTTGTTTTTTATATAAATCCATAAAGCGTAGTACTCAAAAAAATTTAAACTTTTTTTAACACAAAGCTTTATGGCTTGGGAGTTTCTAGTGTTGACACATTACGTGTTTCTTTTTCCATTCCATTGACAGATACAATGTATTGAGTATGTACTCGATAGAGGACGGAGCGCCAAACGCTACCGTCTCCACATACATCTTTCGCCTCGTCCACTGTCATCAACCTCTTTATACATGCCCTCCGGGGGGTCCTCAAACTTTTGACGTGAATTTCTTCCAGTATATTTCATACTGCGCTTTACCCCTACTTCTCTTACCACACACTTTTCTTATCTTAATGTATATCTTATTTTATAAATCTTTTTTGCCATTACTTCATTACTGATTCGTTCGACGTTCAACAAACCTTTAGGTGGAAATGAAAGTAATTTAATCACAAACAATTTAAATGAGTAAGTTTCAAATCACAACTTCGTTTCCGCTGCGTCACAATGGCATCTACATGCATCCGTGTACAAAATACTCGTAACTATATCTATTTAACTATTAGTACATAACATACTTATCTCTTCTCAATAAATAATTTATTGATGAATGATGATATGAATGATATAGCTCTGATTACATTTCTACCATTCATATCATGATATGAATCAGATTAGGTTGCCTGGAGAGATCACTTTTAATGATAAGGCTTCTTACGTTTTTTATATAAAATTCTTAGTTAATGTGTAATTTTTTATTTAGAAACTACACGAAATGAACTCAGCAGGGCATCCAGGGTATGCAAGCCAAGGTCAGAGCTCTTCTGGTTGTGTTCAATAAGAATTTAACCATGCTGCAAGGACGTTTCCAGCCCTTAAAAAAATGTAGACATCTTGATCAGATCATCTTGACACTTATGATCGGCTTTCGCGTTTTACGGTTACCACCAAGTTCCACAATTGCAGTATCACTAACCATAAGTTACATCGTCAGCTAATTAACTCTAATAAGTCAAAATGCTAGAAAAGCCAAAAAATGTGATATCATAAAGTCATTCAGAGTAGTGGGCATGCAAATCACCCACGATGGTGAATCCGCCCTCACCCGGACCACGAACCTGTACCAACCAACGAAATGTTAACATGCTCCCAAGCAACCTCACATTTCAAACAGTGTTGACTAAAAAGCAAAAAAAATCAGTTTCAAAATTGTGTAATATGGGGAAAAGTAATTTTTAATATAAGAAACGGAAAAATATACCGTATTTTATTTATATTAAAGTTTGAAATTGATTGCACAATAAATATCCAGTTTTTAAGCTCCAATGCCAGCTTTAATAAAGCTAATTAGCGGCGGTATATTCTACGTCTGTCACTTTGTAAGCGCTACACAGAGCATGCGTATTGAGATGTGACGGAAGTGTGACTTAAAGTAGGTCATTATTTTCGGCAGAGGCATAATTTCTTATTATTCCGTGTGTCAGTGAGCATATTATATATATTTGTTGTTATTTTTACGTTATTATTTTGTATTTCCAGCTTATATGCATCTATTTATATAAGATTTATGTATTGCCAAATGAGTCACTGGCCTCAATGTAAGTCGATGCCTCATTATGTAAATATATGAAAGTCTTTACACCAGGACGTTCAGGCCGTAGTGGCGTAGCGACACAAGGATGTGACTGTAACGCGACAATTGTTGATTCATCCCCCACTCAAACAAGTGAAATATATATTTACGTTTACATTTCCATTTCTTCGTTCTGGGTGTCGAGCAAAGCGCGGCGTTGGGTTCTGCCACTCAACACGCAATGCCTCTAGAATTCGACAGAAAGTGGGTAATGGAATATCTTAACACTACGTTCCCTCTGCCTACCCTGCTGTGTGCGGGATACAGCGTAAAGCAGATTTTTTTACGCATACCTCAAAATCGGTTTTCAAATTTACGCATACCTAAATTGTACGGGATACAGTATGAAGCTAAAAAAGCAAGTAGAATCGCCGAACATCGAATAGAAAACAACCATCGCGTTTGCAATTATAGAATTCCACTGTGGCACAATGACCTTAAGTTATATTAAAAAATTCATCCACAAACTTGACATATCAGCGAGCCCAAATATCGCGGACTGAGATTTAAGTACAATATGGCGCTACTTCAATAGAGCTGAGTATTCACGCGAGGCACGCCAAACACGCCGCTTGTTGAAAACATAATGTATTATATTGCAATTAGAAACTAGGATTTGATTGTTTTAGAAAGTCGTCGAATTAAATTTGTTTTCGAGTATTTTTTATAACTTTGACACAGAGTACAGAAAAAAATATATCTATATAACAATTTTATTTGTATCTGACGACATTGTGGTGCAGTTATGGGTTCAATTGTCACTCTGGGGAATGAATTACTTTTTTTCCCTCTCTGGTAAGAAGAGAAAGCATGCTATTGTATTCCCATTTAACACGCTGCAACAATTGAAAAACAGCGATGTTAGAGAGTCGAAACTCAAGCATCATTAACTGAGTTACACCTTTTGCCATAACGTCAGCTGTAATAATGTTCTATTGTTTTATGTATATGTATTTCATGACAATAAATGTTATTATTAATATAAATACGCAATGTGCCGAGAATTGAGTCGTATTTATAATCTGCGCTCAATCTTGGGAGCGATCTTGAGATACCGTTATAATAATCTATAAATGAAAATTGCTCTCAAAATTGATATCTTAATTGATAGCGGTAAATAAATAAATGTCTACTCTACCTGACATATCTACCAACCCTACTAAACGCGAAAGCGGAATACAACGTGAAGCTAGATAAAATTCTAATATTATTAAACCTTACAAATTTCTAACTATAAGAAAATAAGTATTGTAGTTTTAAAAAATTATAGTTATACAAAAAGTGTTTTTAACTTTTTAAGTATTATTCTACCAAACAAAAATATTATTTCAAAAACGGTTTTTAAGTCCCCGTGGAGACCGGCCGTTTTTAAAAAAATGAGTATTTACATTTCAATTTGGGCCCGTGTGTTTCCATGACGCGTGCTTGTGAAAGGAATGTGCTAAAGCAAACTTCACTCATACTCTTTTATATACAGCGGCCTTTGTCGTAAAATTTTCCCGTATTATTGTAAAATTATAAACTTAGCCTATTGTGGCAGTTTTATTTGCTCGATACTTTATTGATTACAGGAGAACGGAGAGAGAGACACGACGACCATTGTATTTCAAAAAATATAGAGAATAAAAATTTTTAAAATATTTTTTTCAATCGCATTCATTGCATTGTAGAGTGGTATAAAAATTTAAATAGTACTTACTAATATTTCAATTTTTATACGATTCTAAAAAGTTTGAGGCCATCGTGACGCAGAGGCACAAGGTGTGACTGTAACACGACGGTTGTGGATTCGATCCCCACTCAAAAAAGTGATGTATTCCTTTACATTTATATTTCCATTTCTTCGCTGTGGTGTCGAGGCAAAGCGCGGCGCTGAGTTCTGCCAGTCAAAACGCAATGCCTGCAGAATTCAGCAGAATGTGGAGATCGGGGTGTCTTAACACTAGGTTCCGTCTGCCTACCCTACTGCATGCGGGATACAGCGTGAAATTGATTTTTTATAGTATTTTATTTCCCTAAGTGTGGAATAACGCTTTAAAAAATGTTAAAATATTGAATAATACAATACTAAATTATTTAGCAGCCAATTGTCTACTTCAATATAAGCACGTGTTGTCTGTGAATATAAATCGTTGTAATTGAGAATTTAATTTCTAGGCTTCATTTTCAAGTAATTAAGAAACAATGTAACGATGTTTTAATGAAAGTTATTAATAATAAATCAAGTCTAATGTTGTATTTTAGTACTATTATGTAAAAAGAAATTTAAATAATATTGAGGCTGTCGTCGAAATCGAAATTAAAATATCATGTTTTTTCATTCCCTCGAGTGGGAATCGAACCCACAAGCTTACAGTCGCTTGCTTGCTTATTATATCCTTAAAATACAATTTCTGATTGATTAAGCTGTCACATTTATATAAGCTATGGCTAAAAAGACATGGCACAGATTTGATAAGAACTTACTCTATTTGCTTTCTAGCCCAGAATATGCTTTCGTTTGTTTCATTGTAAAGGCACACATTCACTTTAATTACAGATACGAGGTATTTGAATTTAAAACCAGTTTGATTTGGTAAAGTGAACTATATTTAATGTACATACTTTTTTAGATTTACAAGGGTTTAGATTTACAATATTGTCTTGTTATCAGAGTGAGGAAAAAATGATTAATTTCGACCAGTTGAGATTAGAAACTACAACCATTACAGACGCTGTTCCACTGTAAAAATATTTTATTTCCTCGAGTGGGAATCGAACCCACACACTATCATATTTCTTTGCCTCGACACCAGAGCGAAGAAATTTAAACATTTCACTTCTTCGAGTGGGGATCGAACCCACAACGGTCACTTTACAGTCACCCCCTTGTGCCGCTGCGTCACGACGGCCTTAATCGTTATAGTAAAATATATTTCATTGCGACTACACGACGCGCGTTCTGGGAGCAATTTGGAACTATACTACAGTTCTTGTACTTCAAGTTGCGATAACGAAACGAGAAGACCTTTTTCAGTTGGTATAAATGCAAAGGACATTCTTGTTTTTATTACTATTGTTTTATTTTTAGTTTTACGTTGTATCCCATACATCAGAGCGTAAGCAAAGAGAACCCGGGATACTAGCATTAAGACACTCTGTTCCTATTAAGACACTTTCATTTACCACTTTCCGCTGTATTCCAGGCATTACGTGTTGAGCGGCGGAATTTTATGCTGCACTTTTCTCTGGTAGAGTGACGAAATGAAAATATTAAATATTTAATTTGGTCTAATGGGAATCGAACCCACTAAAGTCGTGTTTACAGTATGGCGATGTGCTATTGTACCTCGACGGTCTTTAAATTGCTCTATAGAATCACATTTTCACGACTATTTCAGTTAATTTATGTATTCAGCAATTGTAAACCACTCAATGTAGATGATAACAATGGATGACAGGTTGAGTTTGTGAAACTTAAGAGTCGATGTCACTTTACAAACAGGATGTGAGTATGCAATAGGTTTAAAATATATTGTAGCTTATATTATAATAAAAATATTTTAATAAAAATATCTACTAAATCATATTTCCTTTAAGAAATTATTTCGAATTAGAATCGCTACAGGATTTCTTCAAAGGTCTAGTCAAGCGCAACTACCAGCGCACAGACTCCCTCTCCAATCCCCTCATTGTCGAAGCACGTAAGTACGCTCCTCATGCACATGTTTTTCTTAGACATCCTTTTTGGTTTTTGTTTGGAGGGAGAGAGAACTAAATGTTCAGACAGAGGGAGTGTCTTTTTTGCCATATTCTGGAAGCATTGTGTGTTGATTGGCAGCACTGAATGCCGCGCTTTGCCTCGACAATACAACGAATAAATGAAATTATTAAATATTTTATTTCCTCTAGTAGGAATCAAATCCACAACCCATCACGTTTACTGTCACTCTTCGTGCCCTTACGCTGAGACTGACCTCAGGTTTATGTTTATTTTTTTCATTTCTACAATTTTTAAAAATATGAAAATTATTTTCATGTGGCATAATCATATCCAAATAGAATAAACTTACTCGACTGATATTCCCAATTTATTTAATTGTACTCAGGGCAGTGTCTTTTTCATTTTTTTTAATTCAAGCTATCGAATTAAATGAAGTACGAATCTCTAAGGACTGATTATTAGCTTTTGTTATTTTTCTACTCGATTTACAAAAGGTAGGTAGTTTGGTTAGTGTAAGAAAATGGTAAGTACATCATATTAGAAATTAGGAGTCTTCATCCCCTGCTGCCTTCGTCTGCTATGCCTTATTCGCATCGTTCGCTTTAATAAAAAAATAAGTAATATGTACTTCAGTCACACATAAGAAGTGTAAAACTGCAGTTAATGGAGTTAAAGGATTTAGGCTAAATAGCCTGTTATAATTCCAAATCCCCCCATGTAAAAATAGATTTTTAGTTTCACGCTGTACCTCGCGTATAGCAGGTTTGGTAGCCTCTACTTATTATTGAAATTTAACTTATTATTGAAATTTCGTTCTCCACTTCCAACTCAAAAAATTCAAAATTGTATACTCCGTAGAATTTTTGTTTTCACGTATTATCATATAAAACTCCTCTCAACTGACTTTTGCAGGTGTTCAGTAGGAATTTAAAAATACAATTCAAAAATTGCGGCCACAAAGTGCGTTTGACAAGTACCGTTTGTGCCGTGAACGTTACTCTGGAAATCGGAATTCTCACGTTGTTACGAATGAAAGCCTTTATTTAAATATTTACTCATCATGGAGGATCACTATTATTATATATTTATTGTTATATTCAATTGTTTTTGTCAGATATCTGACTGAATCTAACTGTGAATGTCTACACATTTAATATTTGTACAAAAGAGTCAATACAAACAAAGGCAATAATACACGTATTAACAATTTATTATTTTTATTATGTTTACGGAACTTATTGTTATGAAGCTATTGGGACTAAGCAAGATGTAGGCATAATTAGATTTTGAAGACTTTTACACGTTATGAAGAAACGACACGAAACTGATAAGTCGTGATATAATCGTTTATTTTGTATTTGACTATTGTATAATTTGTAACTGACAACTATATTTGAAATTATGAATTGGAATCCGTGAAGAGACATTATTGTATTTAAATTGTTTTTATTTCTCTGTTCTCTTAAGATAAACCGCGCCATTGGGTTGCTACTAACTTAAATTTTGGTAGAAAATGGAGAACAGTGTCTTGATGCTAAGTTTTGTTTGCCTGCCTCTTGCTGCAAGTTTCAATTACAACGGGTGATATATGGAAAGAGCATAGTAAGGGTTATAAAGTCCATACAAAAGAAATTTCTTAACACTAGGCTCCCTCTGCCTACCCTAATGTATGAAGTATGCAGGAGGAAACATCTTTAAATTAAATGAGTAAAATTGCGATTGATACAGACGGAAATGTATACTTAAGCAACATAATATAATGTTATAAATCTCTTGTAAATTAATATTTTTGGATATGACATATTATTCCTGAAAAGCGTCAGAATCTTTGCAAAGGAAAATTATATAAACTTATAGTACAATGTTCTTCACCGACTTTCTTTTCTTTAACGAGATACGACTGAGTATTTTCAGGTTTTACATATACCTATATTGTATTTCAAAATTTCTTCTTTTCTAATATTTTTGGCTTATCATGTCATAGTTCAGCGTAGTGAGATAGCTGACTGTAAACGCGACGATTGAGGTTCGATTCCCTCTCGGGGGAATATTTAAATTGTGTGTAGGTAGACAAAACACGGTATGTAGAATTTGATTTTGGAATTGTACACATAATGTTCCGAAAATTAAGCGGAGCTTACCTCTATAGTGAAAAGTGTGTATTAGAACCAATTCTTTGATAACTTGCTAATTTAAAAACTAATATAGAAAAGTGACTTGTACGCTCGTTTGCTTTGTCTCTTCCATAAAGAACAAAGTTTGCGACTAGCATTTTTATAATATAGAGAAAAAGCTGAGACCTGTTATATGTATGTACATATATTTTAGATTTTACCCGTTTAGCGAGCAATAAGAATGATTTGTAAATATAAAAAAATATATATAAAAACATATGTTATATTATGATCTAATATATGTCAACATTCGTTTTAAAATACTTACAGAAACGTACGTGCATGAAAATAACGACGTACATTATGAGGATCTCGGCATCAAGTATGACGAGATTAAAACTGGCGGCTTTAGCGTCGAACAAATAAGGATAATAATGCAATTTATGTAAAATATAGGAGGGATTCCATACGAAGCGGACAGGTTAAAACAGGTTAAACAAGCAGCTATGTAGAACGCCACCACAATTTATTAATCTAATACGTATTCATTTATATAATACAAAAAAAAACTTGAAAATTATTCAACCTGGTGCCATTTAAGTACAGAATTTAAAATATTTCGTTGAGAAATTATATTTGAAATTATTACTTTAAGTAAAATTCTATTTCTCAATGAGTTCTGCTGAGAAGAGCTGGCAACAACTCAACAGTTGCTTTCTGCAAAACTCAATGGTATAATTAATTATGACATTAGCTGGCAGCTATCCTGGATGACATTCAATAGATATTAATTCCATGCATATTTTTCCTCTATATATTATTGAACAGTAATAAGCTTTAGTTGTTAGAATTTTTATACAGATAATTAAAATGTTGGTAGTGGCAAATTTAGACTACACTGTGGAATTTTATTATATACTCATAAACTCAGACGTATATTAGAAAAGATAAATAACGTAAATTATACTTTAAACAGATTTTAACACCTATTTTCGTCACAAAATGTCTTTATTAATAAATCTTCTGAATCGTATTATATTATACAGAAAGTTATTATATCGTATATTATTTAATTTATATTTCCACTTGAGTAACAGCCCCAGTCCCCGGGACCAGAACCTCGGTATTAGGTTAAGCAATTAACACAACATTACTATTAAAGTAAATGAAAATTTTCGGTGCAAATTTAATTCCATCTCGACTCTCGCCGTCGCGTTGAAACAATTCTCGTTGTTTTATTATTTGTAATAAAATATTTATCAAATATAGTGTAATTTCCTGTTAGTGTGATGGAAAAGATTTTAATGAAACAACAATGCTCATAATATAAGGTTGACCTTCGAAAACACAGTATCAAAGATACTGAAGGTAGGTCACGTAAAAATTATGAGGACCCGTGAAGGGCATGTATGAAAAGGTTGGGGACAGTGGACGAGGCGAAAGAGGTATGTAGAGCGTAGCGTTTGGCGCTCCATTCTCTCTGACTACCCCGCTAGAGATAATGCGTGAAGTTAAGCAATAATCACTTCGCCAATTTCACGTTGTATGGAGAACACACGACGGAGATTGTACGTTAAAAAGAAACTATATTACACAATAGGATATATTAAATATAAACTCACAATCAGAATTATACTTTCCAATTAAATTACGCATGTCACATCGACCTGGTAACACTGCCGCGGGCCATTACACAGTTGCGTGGCGCGTGGAAGGAAGTTCCTACGCAACCGCACAGTATGTGGAGTACGACGTATCCACATATATTGTTACCTCGTACGAGAATCGAACACAAGAACAAGGAACACTAATAATCACCACAAATAAATATTACGTGGAAACTCTAAAGCGATTATTCATTTTAAAGTGCTTGTTTAGAATGTAAACAACAATTCTCCTTTTACTTTAATACGCTTTGTAAGCGAACCGTACTGCTTTGAAGCATCCGATTCAGAAATTTAACTTATTTGATTGCACAAATGTAGTTAACGAACGGTTTCGAGTTATACTCGCAAGACTAGATTTAATATAGATGCTAAGTAGTGATTGAAGATTTGTTTTTTGCAATATAAAAAAATATGTGTGGAAATTCTTAGTTTCTAAATATAAATGAAAACGTTATCTCAAAACAGCCCCCACCTAACCTAGTGTTAAAACTCTCTGTTACCGGAGGAGCGCCCCACTCGATAGGAATGTTAATATAATGATAGATAATACCATTAACACACACAAATTCTAATAAAATGTTATTCGACCAAAGCTTTATTCCAAGACGCTACATCAACCTATATGTGAATATATATTCCGTGGCTTAGAACTCTATTTATAAAGGATTAGGTTAGATTTTTACTTTCTTGTCCAAATAATATAGAAAAGGTTGCGTTTATTCCTAGCTATCGTAAATACGATGATCGAATTTCAAGATCCAATGCTTTGAAAATAGTGATATGGGTTAAGAGTTGGTTGAAGGCGCTCATCTCGGTAACTTCTGATAGAATAGAGAAAAGTTTAATGTTATCTGCCGTTAGAGTTATCAATGGTGGTTATAATTTATTATACTCTTTCCTTTCCCTTGAGGCCAGTCGTGGCGCAGTGGCACGAAGTATATAAGGGCTATAGGTTGTGAGTTTGATTACCACTCGAGGAAATTAAAATATTAAATATTTTCACTTATCTTAAAGTTATAAGTTATTTACTTTTTTGTAACAGTGAAGTTGTAAAACTTGCTTGCTGTTGGTAAATCTAATGTGTATCTCACGTTTGACCGCAGAAGTAGGGCACAATGAAGAGGATTTTGTTCGTGACTAGCTTATAGGAGCTCACGAAGAATGTATAAAAAGTCGATAAAATATATATCTTCTTAAAAATTGAAGAGAAAAGTGTACATGTTAATAGAAAAATATGACTATATGATAATTATATGATGTAGGCTTTGCTGACAGCTATGTTTGTAATTTTCGATTTTATAATCATACCGTATGTAACAGTTTAAAACCATATCTTCTAGTTCTATATAGACATATTGTATACATTTTATACACAAGTCCATAGTAAATGGTGATAGGCTCTCAGGCTCAACGTGTTATAGCTTTGTCGCACGTGTGTATGTTTCTCGATAATTTATTTTCTTTAAGCTACTCGTTCTATCCCGCAAATATCAAAGTAGATAAAGCTGAACTTGAAATCCGTTTTCATTAAGAAACTTCCGTTCCCTACTTTTTCGCCAAATTCTCGAGGCATAGCGTGTTTTGTTGCGGAACTACGTAGAGTACTGAGGTGTATCGCTTTGCCTTGTTAACAAAGCTGGGAAATTAAAATATTCAATACTATATTCCTCGAATGGGAAACGAATTCAAAATCGTTAGAGTCGTACTTTTTAATTATATTTTTCTGAGGCCGTCGTGGTGGGGACAGCGTAAGTCACTCCGCCACTGCGGGGAAAATCGGGGAAAGATCATAATTGTTTTAAGCATTTTCCGATGTACCGAAAATTAACGACAAGCGTTCACGAAAATTACTAAAGATTTAAAATTACTAAATTAAGACATTAAATAATTTCAAAATAGACTCGACGGATTTTGGATATTTGAGTGAATTCAAAACAATAAGCTATAACAAGTAAATGTTATTCGAAAGCGCCAGCAATCATTACTATTTCCATCTCCACATCCAAGACGCGGAGATTAATGAATAGAATAGAATAAGATGAATATCTAAACAACACACGTATTACTCATTTCACGGTTCAACTAGCGCCGACTAGTGTGGCTGTTTCATTTAAATTGTTTCAAATGGAGAATACCTTTCTGTGTGACGTAATGCTGTAGATGTCGGATATACTCGTAATGTTAGATTGTGATATTTTGTGATAAGACTTTGTGGGATAATTTTAATATACTCCGTTACCCATTTTCCACGGAATGCTCACCAGGGTGAAGAAAAATGTTAATTATTTAAGATTAACATTTTTCTCTAGGATACGAACCCACAACCTGAGGCGTTCAAGGTCACACGCCTGTGCCTCTGTGCTATGACTGGTTGCATTACATACATATATTTAAAGTTAGTTAGTCTAATCAAATACAGATTCTAGTATTACTTGCATATTTTTTAAATGATTGCATAATAATTAAGAGGTTTGAGTGCGCATTCCACGTTCACATGCGCCTGTAGTGCATTAATGTAAGTATGTACATTATATACGAGTATATTATTGGAGTACTAAGTTGCTCGCTATGGAAAAGTTTTTCAATATACATATGTATGTGACTGAGACCAGTCGTGGTGCAGGGGCACAAGGTGTAACTGTAAAACCGAATGGTTGTGGGTTCGATTCCCACTTGAGGACATGAAATATTTATTTAAATGTATATTTTCATTTCTTCGCTCTGGCGTCGAGGCAAAGCGCGGCGTCGAGTTCTGCCACTTAACACGCAATGCGTCCAGAATACGGCAGAAAGTGGGGAACGGAGTGTCTTTATGTGATGAATACTAGATATCACATATTGAATTACAAAACAAGTATTGCACCATAGTGGTCTTAAGCCCCAATTCTTCATTTGAAGCATTCCAACTCTCTGGTATAATTTCGCTACCTCTTTAAACTTGATCTTGACTGAGAAATCGAGCGCTTTCGTTACCTTGGCATTATTGTTCGCGTTGTTTGGAGTCTTTGTTTTTAATTTATATAACACTCCAACAGCAAAACGATTATCCGCAACTAGAGTGAACTGGCGTTGTGATTGAAGGGTTCAACTTAATAGCCATATTATTTAGATTTGTATATTGTTTTAATATAAGATATAGATAGATATATTTAGGTATAATAATTATATCTTATCTTATACAGTATGTCTTATTAATATTTAAGATAAAGATTTTGTTTTCTTTCAGTAGGGTAGGCAGAGAGAAGTACTAGTATTACGAGACTTCGTGCCCCACTTTCTACCGAATTCTGGAGGCATTGCGTGTTGAGTGGGTGAACTCAACGCCGCGCTTTGCCTCGACACCAGATCGAAGAAATGATACGCTCTGATGACCTGCACCTGGCAGGCACCTGCACCACGACTAGTCTCGAAAGAGTAAAAATTAAAATATGATATATTTTAACCCATCGAGTCGGAATCGAACCTACAACCGTTGCGTTTACTCTCGCATCTCAAATATCACGAAAATGAAATATCATCTTCGTGATATTTGAGGTGCAGAAATGTATGCTGTAACATATAACTAGCAAAAAATTAGTAAAAGATCGACACCAACTTTAGGTGATTATTATTAACAAGTTTTTATTATGTTTTCTCAAGGAGAGCCTAAAAAACCGTACAAATATAAATAGCAACCCTAAAAATAGTTCTGCCTTGTTGCACTAATGCAATTACAACTAATGTTGACTTCCTTTTGGTTCAGATTGTCCTTTTAAAAGAATTTCATTAGACCCGAGTAGTAAACGAGAATTTGAGGAAGGACAACAAATATGTATACTACACTTCAAGAAGAAACAAAAGGAGACTGAAATGAGTAATTTTATATTCATTTAAATTTCTTAGATCCT
>DWGR01001546.1:0-15877 GCA_018247715.1 Heliconius burneyi | reverse complement strand
CAAATATTACTAGATGTGCAATATAAAACGGGACAAGCACGACGGAGGCCAAACAGCAATAGTTTAAAAACCTGTCTCGAAAAGTTCAAGGTGATCATCGTCTATTTAGAACATGGTGAATTATGAATGTTTGCATAGCGTGCAGCTGATTAAGTAAATGCAACGCATGTTAGATATATAAAGTGTTATTTTATATTTAGAACTGAAAAATACTTATTTAGAAAAATTAAAAAAAAAAAACATGTTTAAAGAAGCTTGCCAAAATTAGTGAATACTGTAATAAAATCGGTTCAGCTGTTTCTTAAATTAGCAAACAAAACGCATAGACAAATATTTTAAAAAATTTAAATAAATAACATTTTTTCTTATATTTCTTTATGTACAGACACCGATGCGTTATGATTTTATTATAGATATAGATTTATGCACTTTGCAAGATTGGCAGAGAGAGCTACATGTTGTTCATATAACATAGATAACTTCAGTATAAATATGCATAACCCACTCTATTATCTTATTTACCTAGGCCCGACAAGAATTTGCAGTATAAATTTGAAAACAGATACTTTGGCGCAGGGACACAAAGTGTCATTGATAACGCGACAAGTTGTGGATTCGATTCCCACTCGAGGAAATGAAATAATATTTCCATTTCTTCGCTCTAGCGTTGAAGGAAAGCGCGGCGTTGAGTTCCGGGGGTTCCCTGTATAGCTTGCAGCTGATTTCATTATAAATTTAAAAATAGATAATTGAAATTTAAACTCGCAAACATCGCGCACCATCATTCGCCTCATATACGGGAACCTTGGCAACAAAAACCCATAAATCGCCATATTTTATTTTACTTTAAATAAATGTTGCCCCGGTCTCGGACAAAACCGCGGTAAAATTGATTGAGTGCTCTTTGTGTGCCTCTGTAATACAATTTTGTTTCACAGCTTAATAGCACGCAGTTTTCAACGCCTTCGGCGGATATTATATGTTAAATTTTATATGTTTTACTTAAGTACCTATAACATGGAAAGTTTAAATAAGTATTTTACCAAAAATTTCAAACTATATTTATTCCAACTTCACGCTGTATCGCGCACATAGCAGGGTAGACAGAAGGAACCTAATGTTTCGGAGCATTGCGTGTTGAGTGGCGGAGCTCTTTTGCCCAGGTGCCAAAGCGAAAATATTAATAAATAATTATCCATTCCCCCGAGTTGGGATCGAACCCACAACCTTTACGTTGCAGTCACACGCTTGTGCCACGGCGTCACGACCGCCAAGTAATAAGTCAAATTTATATACATTATATATATATATATATATATATATATTACCGTTTACAATTATTTACTGCGACATAAAAAGAAAAATAAAAGGATAAAAATAAAAGGGAGAAAGGATGTCACTCATTTTAGTACAACAAGCCAGTCGTGGCGGATCAACCGTATAATGGAGTCTAGGAAAATATTTAGGTCGTCTAATTGGATATAATTCCTGTATTTGCGTCGTGGTGCAAGAGCACTAGTGTGGTACTGTAAACGGGACAGGGTGTGGGTTCAATTCCCATTAGAGGAAATGAAATATATAAAACACTAGTTACTTTAAAAATATATTGACATAAGACAATACTTAACATATCAACAAATATCACAAATACAACAGATAAACCGTTATTACTTGGTATCGATATTAAATTCGATCCAAAGTAACTGTCCCCACATTCTATAGTGCAGCGTGCTTTGAATTAAGCGAGCACAAGCTGAATGTAAATGACTGAACACATTGTATTACAATAATCATACGTCACTCCTTACACTACAATGGCATCCACAAAGAGTTGGATATAAGTAGCTAGATATCTAATATGAAAGCTTTTAAACAGACTTTAAAATCTCAAAAAATGGTTGACGTCTTTTAACAACGACTAGAAATTTTTTTTTCACCTTCACGCTATATCCTACACACATCAGTGTAGGCAGAGGGAACATAGTTTTAAGACAATCCGTTCCCCATCTTCCGCCGAATTTTAGCGGCTTTGTGTTGTGCTTTGTGTTGAGTGGCGGAATTCAACGACGCGCTTCGCCGACATCAGCGAAGAAATGAAAATACAAAATGCGTTTACTGTCAGTCGCTTGTGCCTCTATGCCACAACCAACAACTGGCCTCAAGGAGAAGTGAAGGAGTCCTTATATTTAGATACCTTGATATATTTTTATTATTCTGGCTGCGTATTCTGCAATATTGAGACAATATAATTAGTGAGGCCGTCATGGCATAGCGGCACAAGGGTGTGACTGTAACGCGACGGGCCAAGGCACTATATCTCTCATAGTTTAGACAGGCTGTTCAGGTTCCACATCAGGTATCCAGATTTTCAAAATAAAATATAGCCTAGATGTTCCCTAGAGTTAATAGCTATACAACTAAAAAAGTTTCATTGAAATCCGTCCAGTCATTCCGGAGATTAGCGTGTACAAACATACAAATATTTTTTTGTTTGTGTATTTGAGGTCTATAACTGTTCTTAAGCCCCCCTCAATTATTATTTTATAAATATATTCAATGTACAGACGCGCCATTTTTACTTCTTTATTATATAAGTGAAGTGATTGTTTCTGGTCATCTTCACACCTATTGTTGTGAGTTTATCGTACGTACAATGCGAGATATTTGTTTTGTATACAAATGGATAAGACTCAAAATATTTTCAAAAATCAATGTTTTATTTTTAATTGTAACATACAATATATTTAAAATAGTCACAGTGGGAACAAGGCAAAGCAGGGCGTTGAGTTACGCAACTCAGCACGCAATACCTTCAAAATTCAGGAGAAAGTGGGGAACAGAAGTGTTTTATGAGAACGGAGTGTTTTAACATTAGGGTCCAACGTTACATCTACTCCCATACCCTGCTATTTGCGGGATAAATTGAAGCTGTTACTATTTTAATCCTTGTATATCGTATATCATATACTCGTATACAAAAAAATCTATGTAAATGTTCTTATTCGGTAACGGATCATCTAAGACAGGGGTTCCCAACCTTTTCTTGATCGGGGACCACTTTTTTATATCAATATTGCTAATAATCACTATATAGGTATAATAAATATAAACTGTCATAATCAAACACAATTTTTAACACAGACCTACTAAAATTAAAATTGTTCGCGGACCATTTTTAGGCTTCTTCGGACCACTGGTTGAGAACCACTGATCTAAGATATAGAAACGTATGTGTAGTCTACGATTACGTATTACATACGCAACAGCGTTGCTTAAGGAAATATATCATATCGATTTTACTATAGGAATGTTCAATTCTTTCTATTCTTCTGAGTTTTGACGTACAAGTGCACATTTGCTGTCGATGTATAGCTCGCCGAGCTATGGATTCCTGATATTGGCAAGTATTCAAGACTCCATGTATCGTTCTTTGTAGAAACTATAAAAGTACAGTATACGTGAAGGTATAATATGAATTTTAAACGACATTCAAATATGGTAGAGCAAATTTCATTATGTAAGTTTAATCGTCCAGGTGCAGGTGTACAAAGTGTGGTAAAAGTGCGTAAACGCAACGGTTTATGGGTTCGATTTCTACTCGAGGAAATTAAATATTTAATAAATTCATATCTTCCTTTGGTGTCAACACGCTATGCCTAAAGAATTCGACGGATGGTGGGGAAGTTTCTTAACACTAGGTTCCCTCTGCATACGCAGCTGTGTGCGGAATACAGCGTGACGCTAAAAAAAATGTTTAATCATCGACAACAGTGTCAACTGTTCTCTGATAAATATAAAAAAAAATATTCAAGGCCAAAAAAGTTTTATTTTATGTTGACTAAAATGTAGTGATCGATCTCTTCTAATATATTTTGTCTGCCTTTCGGTGTGTCTGGAACTAATATTTACAGTGCAATCCATCATAATAACAATTTGAAAGTATTAATTTCTGCAATGCCATGTGCAACCGCATCACGCCTGATTTAAAACAGTTTGTTTATCAGAATAGATTTCTGGAGCTTTTAAGTATAGATTCTTTTTAACGTCACACTGTATCCCGCAGGAGAGGGTTTGCAGAGGGAACCTAGTGTTAAGACACCCCGTTCTCAAATTTCCACTGAATTCTGGAGACATTGCATATTGAGTGACAGAACTCAAGGCCGCGCTTTGCCTCGACACCAGAGCGAGGCGAAATAAAAATAATAAATATTTTATTTCCTCGAGTGGGTATCGAACACACAAATTGTCGCGCCACAACTGACCTCAAACATATATATTTTTTATCTAATTAACAATATACAAACACTGATAGAGGAGCTGAATAAGCATTCTATAAAGTACATACATATTATACTTGTGGATATGATAATCAAAAATATTACGGTCAGTGGGCATCGACCTGGATGATGCGCGTTCCAGACTCGACGACGCCGCACGCATTTGATGAAGCGATACAGGACCTTGCATCTAATGGCTCTAGCATACATGTAATGTACATTTAATATAACCCGTATAATAAATATATTGAGGCCAATCGCTGGCATATAAAGTCTGACTGTAGACACGACAGGTTGTGGGTTCGATTCGCACTCGAGGAAATGAAATGTTTAATACTTTCATTGTTTTTGCTCTGGCATCGAGGTAAATTGCGGCGTTGATTTCCGCCACTTAACATATAAAAACCTCCAGAATTCGGTGAAAAATGGAAAACAGTGTCCTAACATTAGGTTCCCTCTGCAAACCCTCTCGTGCGGGATACAGTGTGACGTTAAAAAAAAATATATAACGTATCATTTATAATAACTTTGCTTGTAGGGACATATTATTTACAAATTACAATCTCCTTTGTTTATTTTTTATTATTAATATATATATATATATATATATATATATATATATATATATAGACTTTAATTAACTGCAAACAAAGAATAATGAGTTAAACAAATAATAATATTTTATATCATCGTAAGTATATTTTAGTGTTCATGTCAAAACAACGACTTCAATGAGAACCCAGCAATATTCGATGGGTTTATATGATTGAATAATGTTTTCGTTTCTAAACTTTAAGAAGGTGCGAAGAGAACGGAGAGTTAAGTCATTCCGTTTTTCAATTAAGAAATAAAAAACCGGTCCAGTGCGAGTTTGACTCGCCCACCGATGGTTCCGTATAATTTCAGGATTGTAGGTCAATGGGAAGGATTATTTATTTGTAATATAAATAGTTTACGGGGTACTCTATAGTTTATTAATCACACTATGTAAATATACTGTTTTGTTCTTTTTATTTTAAAGTTTCTAAAATCCCACATTCCATTACAATGAAAAGGATAACTAATATGCAATAACCTTAAAACCTACATAAGAAATCTCTTTGTGATTCATTCAAAGGGCATGGCATAAAATACTGGTAAAAATACAGGTTTTGCAGACCGGGAGTGCATGTAGAATACTTTAATATTGGGGTTGGGTGACGTATCTTAGATGATAAGCCTTTGTTTCTTTAAAAAAGTCTTTGGATGTTGGTTATGCTTTCGAGTATTTCACAAACTGTAATTTGGTTTCCGAGAGGCGCGGATTCAAATTCCTACGCTTTAATTTTTTTATAAATCAGCTTCACGCTGTACCCGGCACACAGCAGTGTAGGCAGAGGGAACCTAGTGTTAAGACTCTGACCACCACTTTCTGCTGAATTCTGGAGGCATTGCGTGTTGAGTGGCAAAACTCAACGCCGCACTGTGCCTTCGACACCAGAACGAAGAAATGGAAATATAAACGTAAATATTTCACCTTTTTGGGTGGGGATTGTACCCACAACTGTCTCGTTACAGTGACATCCTTGTATCACTGCCCCACGACGGAAATAAATAAATCAGCTTCACGCTGTATGCCGCACACAGCAGGGTAGGCCAAGGGAACCTAGTGTTAAGACACTCCGTTACCCACTTTCTGGCGGATTCTGGAGGCGTATAATATATAGGTATAATATATTAAATAAAAAATTAAAAATATCATATGTTGGTATAATAAAGTGACTCAGAAAATCGAACAACTGAGTAAATTACTCAATGCGTGACCTTGATCATGATTAATGGAATATAAGCGATATGAAGTACTTTCATATTAACTATGGCTGACTTAACATAAAAAAATATTTATGTTTTTATTTGGTAATGAACTTTGTACTATATTTTAATAATAAATAAAATTTGAGGCCGTCGTAGCGCAGCGGCACAAGGGTGTAACTGCAACGGTTGTGGGTTCAATCGCAACTTGAGGAATTGAAATATTTATTTACGTTTATATTGCCATTCCTTCGTTCTGGTGTCAAAACAAAATGCGGCCTTTGGTTCTGCCACTCAACACGCAATGCCTCCAGAATACGGCAGAAAATGGGTAACGGAGTCTCTTAACACTAGATTCTCTCTGCCTACACAGTGTGCAGTACAGCGTGAAGCTGAACTTATAAATACAATTTCAATTTATAGACATCCTAAATTTACAAATCTATAGGAACATATAATAAAAATGTAACTCACCGCTGTCTGTACATTCTTCCATGTTTCGTCTTAATATATAAGAATATATATATATATATATATATATATATATATATATATATATATTATCGGGGGCATTCATTTATGTATCAGTACCTACCCAAAACAATATTTTTTAAACATTGTCGGTTTGTTTGTTTTTGCGTTTGTTCACGCTAATCTCAGGACCGGCTTCAGCGATTAAAATACTGTGTAACTCTTGTATTTTGGCAGACTTCCCTTAATATTTAGTATTTTTGCATTTCAATGATTCATAAATAAAAAAAAGTTATATCGATATAAAGAACTGCATACAATAATATTGCTAAAATTGTTATATCCAATTTGGTGAGACTTTAGCTACCAATGTATGAATATTGTCTTTAAAATGATATTGTTATCAGATCACGAAAGTAATGCAGATTAATAAATTAATAATAATGTGCTTCAATCAGGCGAAGCCGCGGGCGGGTCGCTAGTATTTAAAAACTGTAAACTTTTACTTATAATATAAAATGTATACTTTTATAGCCGTACCGTTTGTTTCGCAGTCGCTGATAAAAATATCATGAGCAGTTATTTACACGTGTAACAAATTAAATATAATTTAACTAGTGGACGCGCGCAGCTTCGCCCACTTATTACCCTTAGGGGTCAATTCTAAATACTATGAAACACATGTTCAATGAAATATTTTTAAGAGTCTGAATTTAAAATTTTATAAAAATCAGTGACGATTTATTTTTTTTCCATACAATCTTTCAACCCCTATTTCATCCCTTTATGGTTAAAATCTTTCAAAATGTGGATCTTAGTGGATGTGCAGATTACAAAAATAAACATCTGTCCAAATTTCACGTTTCTACCATCAGCGGTTATGGCTGTGCGTGCGTATTACCTAAGTCAGTCAGTACATGTCCTTCTATATACCACCCTGTTACTTACTTGTTGATTACTTGTACACTAAAACGCTGGCTTTAACATTTAACAGCGTTGAACGCTAACGCGACTGTTATAGGTTCGATCCCTACTCGAAGAAATAAAATATTTGTTTAAAGTTATTTTTTTTTTCATAGGCAAAGCGCCACGTTGAGTTCCGCTACTCAACAAACTATGCTTCCAGAATTTGGCAGAAAATGGAGAACGAAGTGTGTTAGCACCAGGTTCCCTCTGCCTATCCTGCTGTGTGCGGGATACAGCATGAAGCTGATTTATTTTTCTCATACACTAATACACAGACTTTAACTTTTAACAGAGTTTAAAATCTATTCAAAATTATAAGCCATTAGCGAAAAACGCAACGTTGAAAATATAAAATATGTTTTCCGACATTATTTAATATTAAAAATGAAGTCGATTACTTTAATTAAAATATATTCTTAAAATTAAGGAACAAAATGCCATGGAGACGAATATTTTAGATGTTCTTCTTAGTGTTATCTCGGAAAGATTAACCATCTTGAACCCAAACACTCATTACGTATACGTATAAGAAGCACATTATAGAAACCATGCCCTAGATTGACTTGGAAACGATATAAAGAAATTATTCTATATTACTTCTTACGTATTTGATTTCATTACTAATATTATTTATAAATCAAGAAGCTTACATCATGTGCATACAATTTCATAATAAAAGGTAAATGCATTATTTATATGTAATCAATTCCATTATTATAAATAATCATTACATGGACTGAATGGAATAAACTTTCTGAGAATTCAGATAAATATTTACCTTTTGTCATAAGCCTTTGAAGTCAATTATTTTTTTTTCCTCCTTTATACTATATCCCGAATGAGGCAGAAGGAGTCTAGTTTTAAGACTTTCCGCTCTCCAGTTTTCACTAAATACTGGACGCATTGCGTATTAAGTGCTGGAACTCAACGCCGCTGTTCGACAGCAGATCAAAGAAAATTACATTTCGTTAAATATTACATTTCCTCGAGTAGGAATCGAACTCACACAACCTGTCGCGTTTATCACAAAAATAAAATAAATATAACAATTTTAATACAAAATATGCAAATTTCAGCTAAAGATTGAGTAATTTAAACAGTTATTTAGGATACTGGATATGTTAAAGAGACTGTAAGGTACGGTCGACGTACTTTAAATGATACCGTTCAGCCTTGCGGGAACCGCAGTAAATGAAGACGTGATCTGCGTGACCCTCAAATGAAATGGAAATTCTTATATATCCCAGAACGCGTCGGCAAAAAAAATAGGTATTATTTATTTATCAAAAGACAGAAAAATAAAATACAATTCATACGACGAAGAGACGAGTAGAGAGAGAGAATAATGGGCGTTGTTATATATTCTTCAACTTCACGCCTATCGTGCCCTAGGTGGAAAGAATCTAGCGTCACTCATTTTCTCCGTCCCACTTCGGCGCATTGTGTATTGAGTGGTACAACTCAAACAAAAGTTTTGATAAAATTTACATAAAATCATACTATATTATAAATAACATTATATTGAGTTCTGCCACTCAACACGCAATGCCTCCAAAATTCGGCAGAAAGTGGAGAACGGAGTGTCTTAACACTAGGTTCTCTCCGCCTACCCTGCTGTGTGCGGGATACTGCGTGAAGCGCGTGTGCGTGCGTGAATTTATTTATTTTTATTTATAAATGTTATATTACTTGAAAATATCATACGTTAAGCTCATACCAATCTACATGACCCGCATTCGCTACTTCACTACATTTATGGCCGCCATGTAAGCAAGCGAAAATTATATTAAAACCCATTAAATGATGCAAATTACGATTACACTATTGAAATATTAGAAACTGTCTTATCGGGAAAATAGCAACGATGTAACAGCAACTTTATATCGTGCCGGTATCTTCGGCCCACGTTTTTTTTATATAAATCTTTCACATTCCGACTCTCCTTATTTAATATTATTTCACATTTTATTACTGATTATCAGTTTCATAATTTATCCCGTATAGCAGGATGAACGGAGAGACGCTCCATTTCCTGTTTACCTGAAACCTCCAGAAGCCTCAGAAGCTCCTTATTTCCTGCTTCTCTTAATTCGAGACATTGCGTGTTGAATAGAAAGGGTAGTTTAAATCTACCAGATTATGGAAATGAATGGATTTAAATACAAGCATTACTACGAGCGGCGATTGAACCCACTGCATTTAAATTTAAGATTGGGTAACTGTCCCGTGTGGCCACTACCTCATATATTATTTCATTATAACAAAACGTAGCACCAACGAGAGTCAGCCAATGTTTACGAAGTGAGCTTACATGTCAATGGCAACACAAAGGCTGTTATCATTGGTACAATACCACCAGCGCGCGTCCAGCTTGGTAATTAAGATGAGTCGCGTCACCGCACTGCATTCCTCACTATTGTTGCGTATGACGCGTGCTCGTGTTTCAGGTCTTTAGTTCAAGTGCCTCTACTTTTTATTATCTTCTCCTTTTTTAATATGTGATCCAATAAAGATATTTGTTGAGGACTATGTTATATAAAATAGTATTTTAGAGTTAAATTTAATAATATGAAAATGCCTTTATAATATTGTCTTATGTCATTAACAATGAAAAAAAATAACAGTTAAAAAACTAATAGAGACATTTTTGTGAAAAAATTAAATAGATAGTATATATTTAAATTTAAAAGCTTTTTAATTGATCTATGGACACTACGCACACTATATATTTTTTAATGATTTTTATCGCAAAAAGTGCTTTGTTTAGTTTTTTTTTATTATTAATTTTTTTTATTTTATAGCAGGTCCTCGATAAGTATGCACAAAAAAAAAATAATCCAACGTTTCCACGTCAGTCTGTTTCCATTACAGACATACATTTAATATTATTTATCATTGTTATTTTAATAAAATTTATCAGTAGACTCGTATTATATAGCACTTTCAAAAAGACAGCAAGCTTATTCAAATTAAGCAATTACCAAAATACGAGACCAGAGCACCCCAATTTCAGAGGAAACTATGAACAAAGGAATATTCGCATGCAGCGTGTGCTGTAAACACGCAACGTGAGTTCAATCACCTGGTTACGCAACAAACGAGAGCCGAGCTTCCATCCACTATTGGCCTATAGAGCAACGAGAGCACCTCAATTACTTGTTACACACGTAAATAAAATATCAGCTTCCCGCTATATCTCTCACACAGCAGAATAGGCAGAAGGAACCTATTAAGCTAGTGCGACTCTGTTCCTCATTTTCCGTAAAATTCTGAAGGCATTGCGTGTTGAGTGGCGGGACTCAACGCCGCACTTTGCCTCGATACCAGAGCGAAGAAATGAAAATATAAATTTAAATAAAAAATAAATAAATCAGCTTCACGCTGTATTCCGCACATAGCAGTGTAGGCAGAGGGAACCTAGTATTACGACGCTGCGTTCCCTATTTTCTGCCAAATTCTGTAGGCGTGTTGAGTGTCAGAACTAAACGCCGCGCTTTGCCCTGCGACCAGAGCGAAGAAATGGAAATATAAATTTAAATAAATATATCATTTCCTCGAGTGGGGATAGAACCCACAACCAGTCGCATTTACAGTCACACGCATGAGCCTCTCTGCGCCACGACTGGCCCTCTACACACGCAAATACGCTTTATGTAAATAATGAAAGTATCGTTGTCGAAACAATAAAACTTTTGTTGCAGTTTTCGTTGCTGTCTGCACAAAGATATTTCGTCATCTCCCATTTATCTCGCTATAATATTAACTTTCTGGGTCAAATCAATTGCAGATACGTTCACAGGTTGTTTTTATTATATACCTATCACATGTTTGTAGTCATTTGTCATGTGAATTTTAGTGTGGAAATAAATATTTAGGATTGATCGAGCGATCTTGCCCATATTTGGTAATCAATACAAAATATAAATGACGATCTGTAAAAAAATTTTTACTTATCTACTAATATATTATAATATTATTATAAAATAAATATTGGTATTAATTTATAATTTTAAGGCCGTTGTGGTGCAGCGGTACGAGCGTGTGACTGTAATGCGACGGCTGTGGGTTAAAACTGGTGTGCAGGTAAAGCGCGGCGTTGAGTCCTGCCACTCAACACGCAATGCCTCCAGAATTCGGCAGAAAATGGGGAACGGAGTGTCTTAACACTAGGTTCCCTCTGCCTATCCTAATGTATGCGGGATACAGCGTGAAGCTCACTTACTTTGATTTTATTTTATAATCTTAATTTGTATAATATGTAAAGGTTTACGGGTGACATGTGCCCATACGTGATTTCTACTTTTTATATTTTCCTTAGCTTAGATTAAAAACAAAAAAAAATAAAAGATTTCTCTATCTTTATGTTCTTCTGTAGCCCACAATAATGCGGATGCATGAACACACATATTTGTTGAATTCGTCATCTCACTTTACTGCTCTAAAATATCTAAAATTAAGATAATAATGCAGTCATATCATATTTTTTTAGCTTCGCGTTGTAGAACAAGCAGAGGGAACTTGGGAACCAAGTGTTAAAACTTTCCGTTCCAATTAAGACACTTTCGTTCGCCCCATCTCCGCCGAATGTTTGGGGCATTAACGCTATGTTTTCCTTTATTACCAGAACGTGATTTTCCCGTATTTCCCCGAAAACATATTTAATATTTCCCCCAAGTGAGAATTGATACCACAAACGTGGCGTTTACTGCTGCACGCTTGTACCTCTGCGCCAAGACGGCCATATACTAATATTAAAATAGACATATCATTCTTGTTATATTTCTCTAATTTTATAAGTTTACAAGAGAGGCACCGAAATTTACTTTGTAGGTTATAACGCAAATTGCTGTACTCCGTTATTGAAAGGCCAATTTAAATCAAGTGCCTCTCTTGTCGAGTGGCGCTTTCAAGTCGTCGAATTGAGTTTTTTTGGTACTTTCACAAGATACTCTTTCAATTAATAAATATTAAATATAACATATTTAATTTATTTACATATGATTGTGGCAATATTTACAATACATTTTTAAGGGATATTAATAAACATCACTGTATTAAATTATTAAGTATGTATATAAAAATAAATATTTCTTTCTACAATAAAAATATATCTTGCCTTGTGTTAAGACCCGCCGTCCCTCTTTTACTATCGCTTCGCGCATTGCTCGACACCAGAGCAAGGAAATGAGAATATTAAATTTTCCGGAGTGGGAATTGAACCCACTACCTATACCCGTTGCGCCACGACTGGCCTCGTGGCGATTTTATTAATAACAACCAAATCTACTACTGACAATACGACGACACTACGACTCACGGCCCTCTTTTGAACAGATACATGGTCAACATCCAGCTGTCACTCATCAATCACGAACTTAAACATTCAGCCAAGATATTTAGCTAAGCTAGCTAATAAGTATGTAATAATAAAATCAACTTCACGCTGTATCCCAAACACTACAGGGTAGGCAGAGGGAACTTGGTGTTTAGAGTTAAAACACTCCGTTCCCAACTTACTGCCGAATTCCGGAGGCACTGCGTGTTGAGTGGCGGTCCTCAAAACCACACTTTGGGTCGACACTAGAGAGCGAAGGAACGGAAATATAAATTTAAATAAATATTTAATTTCCTCGAGTGGGGATCGAACCCACAACCAATCGCTTTTAAAGTCACTCTTTGTGCCCCTGCGCCACAACTGGCCTCTAATACCTAATATGTAAGTTAGTAGTATATTTATATTCTATGTTGAAGTGTGAATTAGTCGAGGATGCCCCGTGCCGGCCGACCAGCCCCGTTAGATATCTGCGCATCCGGACAGGTCAACGCACTACGCGTTGCGGAAGAAAGGAAATTGGTGTGTTACTGCGTTTCTGTTACATTTTTACTATGTTGTATCAAACATACATACGAGTACACACCAGCGATATCACATCATGAGGAAGATATGGTGCAGAGGCACAAGGGTTAAACTGTAAACGCGACGGTTGTTAGTTCAATTTCTACTAGAGGGAAATGGATAATTACTCATATACATATTTTCATTTTTTGTTCTGGTAACAAGACAAAGCGCGGCGTTGAGTACCGTCACTTACACACACAATGCCTCGAAAATTTGGCGAAAAGTCGGGTACGAAGAGTTTTAGCACTAGATTTCCTTAACCTTAATTTTTTGTCATATTTTTTGGAAACAATTCAACAAGAACAACAAACAAGTTAAATATGCATATTTTATATGCATTTTTAGATAGACAAACGTCTTCCCTGTAATAAGATAATACGAATAAACAGATATAGTATTTTACCACTGTAAGTTTAAATATAATTAATTTAAAATACCTAGAATATTTTAAAATCATAAATTCAATCATTTCATCAATGAAAAGAAACAGCCAAGTTAAATTATTATAAGTATTTATAGCTTCAAAGTTGTAAATTCTATAAAAACCGAAGAAGACACACAAAAACACATCTTCCGTAAAACACGTAATCTTAACTCATCACGAAAGTTGGCGATACTATTTTAAAAGTAGAAGGTCAATGTCTTTTGAGGCCAGTAGTGGCGCAGGGGCACGAAGTGTGACTGTAAACGCGTAGGTTCGGTTCGCCACTCGAGGAAATGAAATATTTGACATTTTCATTTCTTTACTCTGGTTTCTAAACAAATCGAGGCGTTGAGTTCCGCCATTCAATACGCAATGCCACCAGAATTCAGCGGAAAGTAGGGAACGGAGTGTTTTAACACTAGTTTCCCTCTGACTACCCCGCTGTGTGCGGGATACAACGTGAAGCTGGTGTAGGTACCTATGATCGTAAAACATAGCGCCCTTGTTTATAAAAACGCTACTGTGAATCATGATATGTAAAATTCTAAAGCAACAGTTAATCGACGTTATATTTATTTTTATAGCTCTAAATGAAAAAACGTTTGCGCCTTCTTTTTTTTCGATTCACGCTGTATTCCGCACTTAGTAGTGTAGGCAGAGGTAACCTAGTGTCCAAACACTCCGTTCCCATTAACACACTTCCGTACGCCTCTTTCCGTCGAATTCTGTGGCTTTGTGTGTTGAGTGGCGGAACGTGGCCAGAACCTAAGCCAGATGGCCAGGAAATTAAAATATTAAATATTTAATCAAGTAAAAATCGAACCTATAACCCGTTCCGTTTACGTTTACGTGCCTGTGCCACTGTCATTATACGGAAATGTTTCTCTAAGTCCTATATTTATAAACCACTCTCGACTCTAAGATAGATCCTGAGATGCCGTTTTCATTCATAAATTATACACTTATCTATGAATGAAAACGGCATCTTAAGACCTATCTCAGACTTAAGAGCGATTTGTTAAAACGGACCAGTGAGTGACATAATAAAATATGTTAAACAAAAATTTCTCATACATTTACATATTCTAATACCACGATGTTTATTAAAAAGAAAAGTTGAATTGTTATAATAATTCATTTCTACTATAGTCGTCGTACATTCTCTATATTATATTCAGTAGGAACATCCTGACGTTTTCAAATAACCTTAAGAGTTAAAAAAACAATTTTGTCGGCAGGTTAAATAAAAAAAAAAAACTTTAATTTAAAAATTATTTTACGGTTCTTCATCTCTGCGTTCTCCTGCTAGTCTTGATCATTTACATGAACGCTTAGTGCCTCTAGCTGTCTTACTAAATTAATTAAGATAAATAAATCTTACTGTATATTTTTAAGAAAATTTAAGATACACATTTTTTTTACTTCACGCCCTATACGCACATAGCAGAGAAGGCATTAGGAAACCTGGGATTGCTTCCCAGCGTGCGTGTTGAATGGCGGAACTCAACGCCGCAACACATTCTCATTTTTGTAATACTTTTAGTTCACGAAGAGCACTCTATGACAACAATAGGTCTTTAAAGCTTGTCTTAGGTTCCATGTTGAATACTTATTACGAGTATAAGTTACGCAATGGATATTGTACGTTTGTATCAGCGTTGCCAGACGCCCGGATTTTGGGACCGGGACGGGATCGAATTGAGACAGGCATTGTCCCGTTTTTCACGGATTATTCCACGTACTGTGAAAAATATTTCTTTATTACTTTAAGATTTTAATTAGTTACTAATATCATTATTTTCATACAAACACAAATAAGTTTTTACGCATAGTTATTCTGTTAAAAAAAAAACATTTTATTTAGATATTTATCACCATTGGAAGATAAATTATAATTATAAAATAAATTCCTATTATAACATTTTTTTTTTCCAACTTTTGGCGAAAGAGTCCTGCTTTTTTACTTAAAATCTTCAAAACTCCCGCTTTTCACCTAGAAAAAATCTGGCAACGCTGTATTACGTCTGTATAGACGAAATACTTGAAAAT
>DWGR01001545.1:0-15880 GCA_018247715.1 Heliconius burneyi | reverse complement strand
ATATTGATTTAGTGACATCTACTTTTTATGATGATTTAGATTTAAGATATTTGTATGGTGTGTTTAATGTTTTAAACCCAAGTGACTCAATATAGTATTATCATTGATTAGTGAAAATTTTGGTATTCTTTTTCAAGGTTTGCAAATAATCTAATGCAAATTTGACTTAAATCTTTGTGGACATACAAATAGACGTAGACAGATCGCGGTTTTGTTTCTAGTCACCTGAATCATGTTATGTTTGTGAATGACTCACAAATATGTAGCTTAAATAGGCTGCCAGATGCTCTGGCTCTTATATCCACTTAGCTATGTTAACCGATGAAACCGCTCTTTACACGACTTCTCGATTCTCTTATGTAATAGCTGAACGACTACAGGAGACGCTCATGGAGAATCCAGGTTAACGCTCACAAGAGCAATGCCATTCTTTTTCCTCTTATTCGACACAAAACAATGTCTACCACATTCTTGTTAAATAAGTCTATTCAAAAATCAGCTTCACGCTGTATCCCACACACAGCAGGGTAGGCAAAGGAGGCCTCGACACGAGAGCGAAGAAAATGTAAATATAAACGTAAATAAATATTACACTTCTTCGAGTGGGGATCGAACCCACAAACGTCGCGTTACAGTCACACCATTGTGTCGCTGCGCCGCGACGGCCTCTAAGTAACTAACACCGCAAGTTAAATACATGATGTGGTTCACTAATTACAATACACAGCTGCTAGTATTTATATAAATATTCTAATAGGCATGTTTATAAAATGTTAATAAATGCTGTAATTACTAATGCCTAGTAAATAAGTATTTGTCGGCTCTTAAAAAATTTTTCCTCTTCGCCTTTTTCCTGTGACATTGATTGTCAGTGTGGCAAAAGAGTTTTGATAAAGTCATATCGACGCTATGTTTGAACATTTTTAAAACTTTCGTGTCAAAATCCGAGAAAGGTAAATATTATGCCGCTATACAACCTAATATCCCTAGGCGATCTTGGTCTTTTTCTTAAAAATTTACTGAACGGAGGACTATATCAACTGTCTGTCGTTTGCGCCTTGGGCATGCATGTACGCCTGTGAACCTAGCTAAGATCAGGGTCAGGGACACAAAGAAAATGTGGCTTGGATGACGGCTCCCCTTCCCACATCCTCTTCTCCTGTCCTAAATTAATCCATCCCTTATATGATGTCCTTCCTTATAAAGTTCCCCGCCCTCTTAATGTTCAATGTCTGTTAATGTTAGTGTCTAGTCCTCTATGTAAAATTTTATGCAAATATATTAGTTGTAACAATATTAAACTATAGACTAGCATATTTGTAAAATATTATTTATTACTAACTCGTTTTTAGGTATATACTCTAATTATATATTTAAGTTTTTAATTTTATAGGTGAAGGCAACACTTTGACTAGACTTCTTTTTGATTGCATTCTTCTATTATGCAATATAAGCACGCTCGGAACGAATAAAAGAATAGAACAGAACAGAATATTTTTAAAAGATTTTATTTAACTTGCAATGTATGTAAGTTCAGGTGACATCTTTAAGCTCAATTTTGAAGTAGATACGAGTATCTCCAACCGATTGAGCTTAAATTTTGTTTTCATCATCTTTATTATAAAAGCTTGTCGCGCGATTTACTTTTGTAAATAAACTGGTACTAATATACGGCCAATATTAATAATCAATCTCCTATGTCCAGTTAACGTCAATCTTGGATTGTTCTACATTGTTATCCAATATGAGATTGAAAAGAGATGAAAATGAAGTACTTAGATTGGTTATTGGCAAGCTAAACTCGAATAAATTAATTTTTAACAAAAAGGAAAACCGACTTCTAACAACAAACTAAAAAGTAACAAAATAATTTTACAAAGATTTTATAATTTTGAAGTCGGTGCCAAGTTAAACAAACAGGCTATATATACTATATAGTAATACGTAGTAAGGTCTAGGTAAGGCTATGTAGTAAGGTCTTTGTAGCCTTAGCTTGACGCCGACTTCAAAATTATAAAATCTTTGTAAAAATATTTTATTTTTAGTTCGTTGAGACTGCGAACCACGATTGAGAACCACTGCTGTACATAATTGATTTAAAAGGAGGTCCCGCTGAGTTTTTTGCGTCGATTCTTCTGAGGTCCAGTGCAACTTTAGTAAATCAATCGAAAATTAGTTTACGTTAAAAATAAGAAGCTATTATCATTATATAACTTGTTTCATTCATAAAATTATTTGACTTTGAGGAAATTTTTTATTTTTATTTTAACCATAGAAGTTTTTTTTACAAGAGGCCAGTCGTGGCGCAAAGGGACACAGAGTGTGACTGCAAAACCTACTGGTTTTGGGTTTCGAGGAGATGATGGATTAATTGAAATTTATATTTCCATTTCTTCGCTCCACTTAGCACGCAACGCCTCTAGAATTCGGCAGAAAGTGGGGGACGGAGTGTCTTGGCAATACTTTCCCTCTGCCTATCCTGCTGTGTGCGGGTTACAGCGTGAAGCTTAAGTTTTTTTATATAGTTGGGAATGAAGCCATTACAAACTTTTTAATCTTTTTAAGTGACAGTGTATTAGTGAATTTTAATTAATAATTTTATTTTAATTATGATTACGATAATTATTTGATGGAATAAGTTAATTATTAAATATAAATTATATATTATTAATGTGGTTTCGACAGAGGATACTACTGTTTTTTTTCAATTCGTTCTGAAATTGAATTTAAAAGGGTAACGATTTTAGAGGTTCATGGCAACATTCTGAGGTTATGTTTGATTATTCTTTAAATGATTTCTTAATACAACATTCAATATATTTTTTTACTTTATACACTTAAATGGCAAAAGTGAAGATCATTTATATTCCGTTGAGATAGAATAATGACATTTGGATATTTTATTATCTTTTTATTGTTTTTTTTTGTACAGACAGAAAGAATCGAATGTTAAGACTCTTCGTTCTCTGCTTTCCACCCGACATTGAGACACTTTGATTTGAATGGCGGAACTCAACGCCGCTAATAATGTACTAACTACCAAAGCAGGAAAATTAAAATAATATCAAATTTCTGAGTGCTCATCAAACGAATATAGTTTGTGTTTACAGCGATACGCTTGCCAACAGTGACAGCATTTAATTGATTGAATATTGAATAGTGTCCTCATATGAGACGTGTCTTTCATGTCAAAGTTAACTGTTCTTAGTAAATCAAATTATATCAGCTTCACGCTGTATCCCACATACAGCAGGATACGGAGAGGGAACCTAGTGTCAAAACACTCCGTTCCCTACTTTCCGCCGACATCAGGGCGAAGAAATGAAAATATCAATTTAAATAAATATTTCCTTTACTCGAGTTGGGATCGAACCCACAACCAGTCGATTTTACAGTCACATTTAGTGCTACACGCTCCACGACTTACCTCTTCTTAGTATGTGTAGAATGCTTTCTTAGGGATATCATTTATCTAGACCTAACCAATTAGATTTATATTCAGTCATACTTTAGAAGAAATCACCTTGCTTTACTCGTGATTAGAATTTATAATACATACATACATGTAATGCAAAGGTTAAACATATCATTATTGTTCTTATATTGATTACTTTGAGGCCAGTCGTGGCGCAGGACTCAGCGTGCGACATGTTGTTTTAATAGGGACAAAATGACATAAAACGAGGTCCCCAGGTTAATAAAGTTAGTTTATATTTTACACACAAAAATGAAGGCAAAAAGTTTCTTATTTCATTGCAAAAAAAAAAGATATTTGCTTAGCCTCACGCCGTATCCTGCGCTAAGCAGGGTAGGCAAAAGAAAATAACCAACAACCTAGTGTCATAAGACACGCTGGCACCGTTCCCGTTAAGACACTGGTTTCGTCTGCCACTCCCTCAAGACTGGCATCACTCTTGTCTATATATAAAAAATGTTAAAGTATTTAAATTAAATTACACTCAAAAGTAATTATTTTGTAGATGTCGTACGATGTAAAGTCAAATGCATCCCTAGTCCCTAGCGGTACCGTCACTAAGCCACATCTTTTTTTTACAAAGTTTTAAAATTTAAATCTATGTACGAGTATATATAATAAATAAATATGTATATAATGTAAATGTAATAATATTATATTCAATTATTTCTTTTTCTTAGCCATTTTTCGGAAAGAATATTTTATTTAATTGAATAGTGATTTTTATTCTCGTTTGCGGTGTTTCTTTTTTGTCTTTACTTTTAGCGGAATGGCCGGAGAGAAATAGAGTTATCGTGTACATGGAGCTCTGCAATAGATTGTGAATGTTTTTGAATTCCGCATTCAAATTTGATTTAAGAATAATCCGAATGTACTGAATTATTTATCACTATTGGAAATTAGGACACTGAACTCATTTGTTACTATCAGTCTGTATCCCGGACACAGCACGGTAAGCAGAACGAACGTAGTGTTAATATACTTAGTGTTGAGTGGCGGAACTTAACGTCAGGCTTTTAAATGTAAAAAATAATAATTACAAAGAAAATATTAATAAACATTATTTTGTTAATAAATAATAAAATAATGTTTTTTTTTCAGGACAAAATAAATAAATATATATATATATATATATATATATATATATATACATATACTACAATGTATAGGAATTGAACAACATCTTATACAAATTGGTATCGACAACGATTCGAATACTTTTCGATAGTTATTCGTGCTTGTTAAATTGTATACTACAGCTTCTATTTAGAGGTTTTCCTCGACACTTACAATGTAGTCCCTACTCGCGTTGAATTTAAATTGATTATAGATCATCATTTTACCCCAGTTCCTCCTTCAGAGGGTTATGGCTTGAATTTTAATTACATGTTAATATATTTGACCGTCAATCTGTCACAGTTTCGATGTTAACAATTATAAAAAAAAATATACTATAAATATGTTTCAAATCAAATGTGGTCCCAAGCGTGTGACTGTAAATGTGACAGGTCTTGGGTTCGATTACCACTCCAGGAAATGAAATATTTAATATTTTTGTTTGTTCGCGATGGTGTCCAGGCAAAGCGCGGCGTTGAGATCTGCCACTCAACACGCATTAATTTCAAAGAACGGAATATCTCAACACTAGGCTCCCAGGTTCCCTTTGCCTACCTATCCTCTGTACAGCGTGAAGCAAAACAAAAATAATTTTTAATGTAAGTATATTTTAATGAAGTATGAATACATTTATTATTTACCTTTTAAATATTAATGTAAATGTAAATTAGGTAGATATATTTTAAGATAACAACGTAATTTAATAGTCGCTTAGCGAGACTAATCGTGGCGTGTTAATTTTAGATTATTTTAATTAATTTAAAAAACAAACCAACCAATGCGATTCGGACTCGTCCACCGAGGGTTCCGTACAAAACTTGGGGGTCTCGATCTTTTTGTAAAATTCAAGCTTAGCTTAACTACGGCTTATTTCCGAATTCTACCCGCCTGTTAAGGTTATTATTGTTTAAGATTTAACCACAACGAGACATAGTTTAAAGATTTTATCATGAGCTAGCCAATTTTCATAATTGTAGGAATATTCGTTAATTCGTCTAGGAATTTGTTCTAGAAACTATTTTTGCAATCGGAAGTACCCTATTAATTTTGATTTTCTTAATAATGTTAAAATACGCGTTTTTGTTTTCGATATGAACGGGTAGGTATATATTTTTTTAAAGAAATGTAGAAATACGATTTTTTCAGAAAATCAGGGGAACGTAGATCTTAGAATATGGTTAGAATTTCAACTCGATAACTCCAAGCGTTCTTGAGATAAAGGCTCTTGACAGACAGGCCGACAGATCTTAAAATGGTTCCTTTTTCCTAGGAAAGGAACCCTAAAAACATAATAAATTAGCAGCTCATATAAACATCTTCATCATTCATTGTGACGAGCAAAATATATTAATTTCATTGTATTGTTAAGTATTAGTCTTGCTCCTTGCGTCTATCATAATTCTTCACGTTTTATAATGTATGTATTCTTTTTTTTTATATCTTCACGCTGTATCCCGCACATAGCAGGGTAGACAGAGGGAACCTAGTGTTAAGACCGTTTCCACCTTTCTGCTGAGTTCTGGAGGCTTTACGTGTTGAGTGGCAGAACTCAACGCCACGTGATATGTATTTGATGTTAACAATGATAAATAAATATTAGCGGAATATCGTAACATGTTGTCCTTGCCTATCCTGCTATGTGCGGGACACATCATTAAGCAAAACAAACTTTTTTATAATTATAATTTAACGAAGACAGTTTGAACACTTTTTTTGCGATCCTTTAAATACTAATGTAACAAGATAGATAGATATATTTTAAAAAGTTAACGTAATTTAGCAATCTTAGAGATAGAGATATAGCGAGATTAAAGCGCGTTACTCTTTTAAATTTTATAAAGAAATACACCATAAATTAGCAGACCTCTAACATATAAACATCTCTTAGGTCTTTGTGAAGAGCACACTATATGATTTTCATTGTAAATGGAAGTTAAATATCAGTCTGGCCCCTTGCTTCTATCATTATGGTAACGCCTTCTTCGCGTTTTATAGTGGTTTCCAGTTACAACTGGCATTTTAAATAAAAATACTTTAAAAGCCACCGTCGTAGACAAGGATAAAGTGATTTAACACCAAGTTCTCTCTGCCCGCTTTGTGCAGGATATTAAAATAAAAAAGTGGTACATAATTATTGATCTATTCTTTACGAAGCTATCGCGGCTTAAATACATATTGGACTAACAATCCTTAAAATTTCAGTTTTGTGAAAATGATATAGGTATGGGGAATCTTAGGCTTTATTATTAGGAGATTGGCAAAATATGTTCTTTTGATATTATCCTCAAAAGTCTAAATTCAGTGAGGAACATGTCGACCTTACTACTTCTGCGTCATAATGACGTTTATGAAACAGCTTTATGTTTAAGTCTGCACTTACACATTTTTAACCGATTTTCAAAAAAGAAGGAGGTTTTCAATTTAAATAATAAGTTTAAATTTAGTGCACCTGTGAGTCGATTGCATCGAATCCGGAATTCTTTTATGGGGCAACATGTACGCTTTTACAATAGGATCCCAGAAAACGTCAGAGATTTTTTTATATCACGATGTAAAAAAAACGTAAAAAGACGTTTGTGTGTTAAAGGTATTACCAACGTTATGACACGCCTTGGGAATAAAATGCTCGCTCCAGCCTGTTTCAAAGGCATCATTGTCACAAATAATTAAATATAACATATATTGTATTTGTTAAAAATTGATTAAAAAAAGTCCAGCTGGGTTTCTTGCGCCGGTTCTTTTCAGGTCTGAGGCGACCTTTAGTGAACTGGTGGTAGATTATTTGACGCACAAAAAATTAAGCATGTAACTTCTTATTTTGAATAAAATTATTTTAATTTAAATTTTGAATTCGTCGGAATCTTTTTTTAATATATTTTACTTCACTGATTAGTGACCATACATAAAAAATTCGGACACAATTCGGAGACGCCTAAATCGATTTAAACAATTCTTTTTCTATGATATAATAAATATTATAAGTTTTAATAAATATATGCATAATAATTATTAATTATTCTTTACAGATTTAAATTGTTCTAAAGTCTATGTTAATTAATACTTGCCAAAAAGAAATACACTAATATTAAGGTGTTTTTCTTTATAATAAAATATTATTAATTTGTGATATTTCTTATAAAAAGCTATACACTTAGAATAATTTTGACGTGACGGCAACGCGGCGTTGAAATCCGCCACTCAACATGCAGTGTTTCAGAATTCATCGGAAAGTGAGGAGCAGAAAGGTCTTAATGAGAACGAAGTGTCTTAACACTAACTTTCCAGGTTTTCTCTGCCGACCCTGCTGTGTGGTTTATATCGTGAAGACTGATGCCACTATTAATGCACAATTTGTTTTTGACAATAAACATATGTATAAACTCGCTTCGACTCGACGCCATGCCTTGTCTTGTTATCGAAGTAGGGAAATGAAAATAATTAGTGACCTCGAGTGTGAATCGAACCCATACCAGACGCGTTAAGAGACATTCAGTCGCTGCTCTGCCACAGCGACAGGCAAATTGAACATTTTCTTATTAGATCAATAATATCTAATGTTTTTTTTATATCACTCTAGTTTTAAGTAAAAAAATATAAAATTTATGTAAAGATAATATTTTCTTATGATAAGTACTAGTTGTAATTAATTATATATCAATGGTAATAAAATTATTATTAATGATAAGGAAACAATATAATAATAAGGTAAAAAGGGTACGGACCAAATACGTATAGTGTCATAGTATTAAAATAATAAAAAAATAAACAAGGTCTTTTGTTCTACAACTTAAATGGATATACAAACTAACCTAGCCATTTACATCATATTGTATATTAAATCAGCTTTACGCTGTATCCCGCACACAACAGGGTAGGCAGAGGGAAGCTAGTGTTAAGACACTCCGTTCCCCACTTTCCTCCGAATCCTGGAGGCATTGTGTGTTAAGTGCTATCTCAACTCAACACCGCAATTTCTCATCGACACCAGGGCGAAAAAATAGAAATATGAATTTAAATTAATATATCATTTCCTCGAGTGGAGATCGAACCTACAACCGGTCCCGTTTACAGTCATATTTTGTGCCCCTGCGCCACGACTGACCTCACTAAGTATATACATATTGTATATACTTACATATATAGTATGTGTTAACTTCAATAATGAGATATATCGGTTCTAAATGTTTTAGCTTATTTAGTATTGCATATATTACTTGTATGCAATATGTAACACTTATAAAAAAACTTTAGTTTATATTAAAAATACTTTTATTATCACTTATATACTTTTATTATCACTTATATACCGTTTATATGTAATGAATTTTAAATATATTACTATATACATACATATTAATTACTTTGTCAGTTTTGGCCACACCTAGGGTTAGGTATAATTATTAAAAGCTTAGAAATATTTTAAATTTAAATTAACTTTAGTCTTATTTAACGTTAGGTGGAGGAGGTTACATTGAAAAAAATATTTTTTTTTATAGATCTAGTTGCATAAAATGCTTTTTTGGATTGCTCAAATAAGGTAACATACATAATTTGTTCAAGGTGACAAGGTAGAGTGAGGAAGATCTTGTATCTTTCTTCATATTCTTGCCGAAAATCTGAATTACTTTCGTGATTATAATGTTTCCTAATTCCTTTGTAGCCCAGTATCAGCACATTGGAGTGTTTTGAGTGACTTCCAGTATCTCGATTATCTGGAAAGCAAGGCCAAGATGGTCTCAAAGAAACTGGGGGTCATCAGCAGAGCGAGACAGTACTTCACGCCAAAAACACCGATTGGTCCTTGCGGTCTCACATAGAATACTCTTCTCATCTCTGGGTTGGAGCACCACAGTATCAGGTTGACCCATTTGATCGCATACAACTTAGAGCCTTTCGAAACGTTAGGTATCCAATGATCTGTGAAAAACTTATCACTTTGACTTTGCGTAGAGACGTCTCTTTGCTGTGCATTTATCATGAGGAGTGTTCTGCGAAACTGTTTGCCGCCGAATTTTCTATACCATACCACCGCACCATCCATACCAACTTCCTTCCACGCGCCACGCAACTGTGGAATGGCATACCTGCGGCAGTGTTTCCAAGTCTATGCGAGCGGTACAGTCGCACCGGGAATTAAAAGGAAAGGGGCATCAAAGGCGACGATCAATTCTTCTTATTTTTTTCAACCAAGAATCAAGAAATGTGCGAGAAAAAATTTTGCTATTATTTTTACCAAAATCTAATATAATATTTATATAAAGTTATTATAGTTTTAAAGCAATAAAAAATTATATTATCTACTCTACTGTGTTCTGAACTCTGAAATTGTTTTGATCATTTAAAGGGCATTTAGTCCTAAGCTGCATCAGGCAGCAAATACCCTGGCAGGCAGCTACGTCACTGGTAATCAATTAGCGTCAACAAACGCACAAACATCGATCAGTTACAATTTCATTATGAGTATACGTTTTTATTCAACATATCTAGACTTTTCATTCCAATATTATCGTCACATAAAATTTAAAATGAATCTACGATGACCTCTTAATCCATTCGGCCATTACGTCTTCTTCAATGGCAAGCGTAGGTGACTCTCCTCACGTACCATACCGTATCCTCGTATACCGCCCTACCGTCATAGGAGCACGTAGCATTCGCATTACAAGGAGGTTTGTTAAGGTTTCATGATAAAGCTGGTTTGTTTAATTAAGAGTAGAATATATAATATAAAGTTTTCACCTTTACAAGTATTCTTACGATATAACGTTGTTTCTTTTTTTAAGTTTACACTGTATTTTTCTGTTAGCATATAGGCAGAGGGAACCTGGGGACAGAATGTAAGGACACTCTGTTCCCATTTAGTCACTTCGGTTCCCCACTCTTCGTCGAATCTGGTGGCATTACGCGTTGAGGAGCAGAAATCATAGCCGCGCTTTGCCAACTTACCAGGGTGAAGAAAATGAATATATTAAATATGTTATTCCCCGGACGGGATCGAACACACAACCGTCATGTTCACAATCATTCTTGTGCCACTGCACTACGACGGCAAAAAAATAAATATCATTAATTGTCCTATTAAATCCCAGACGTGGTGCACAGGCACAAAGTATGACTGTAAACGCAACAGGTTGTGGATTCGATTCCCACTCGAGATAACGAAATATTAAATATTTTCATTTCTGCACTCTGTTGTCAAAGCAAAGCGCGGCGTTGAGTTCCGCATCCGCTTCAATAACTCTAGAATTCGGTGGAAAATAAGGAAAGGAGTATCATAAGATTCTCTCTGCCTATCCTGTTGTATGGGGAGTGGAGCGAAGCTGGTTTTTCTTAATATTAATAGAGTTTTATATGTGATGTTCATGTAAAAAATGTATTAATGTTATATTGTAATTCCTAGAAGCGATTATGTGTAAATTATATGTATAGTTGATTTGAATAAAAATCCTATAAATTTGTCACATATATACATAAATTAAGTTTGTAACTCAAACACTTGTCCTTGCATTTATTTGATCCTCAAATAAATGTGAAACTGTAAAGTCGATAAAACTCTTGTTTAAGATTAAACTTTGATTTATATGAATAAAACATTTGAAAATGGCAAAAAATAATTTTGCACAAGTAAACCAGTGCAGGGTTTAAACAAAGTCTACTTAAAAATTGTTTTATGAATTATTTTAATTTTGACAATTATTTTTGTCAAACCGCGTCCAGTTAGAATATTAATTCGGATAATAAAACAATTAAAAGATGTCCCGTAAAAATAGAAAGGATAAAATTAATCCCATGCTGTATCCCGCACACAGCAGGGTAGGCAGAGGGAACCTAGTGTTTTTAGTTACCCCGTTTTTAGTTTAGTTTCTCCACTTTCTGCCGAATTCTGGAGGCATTCCGTCGAATATTACTTTAAAAAGTGTAAAAAGATGATGTTTCCTCCACAATAATGGTAATATCATCCAAATCTCAAACTACCCATCATTATTGAGAATATTTATAAGTCCAGTCGTGGCGCAGGGGCACAAGGTGTTGCGCCTGTGAAACCATCCGTGTGGAGATTAAATATTTATTTAAATTTATATTTCCATTTCTTCTCTGCAACTTAATACTACTTTCCCTCTGTCTACCCTGCTGTGTGCGGGATACAGCGTGAAGCTGTTTTTTTTTTGACGTTTGTAATAGATCAATAATATAAGAATAGATGTATAACATTATACAATTATTATACGTTTATTATATTAAATTAGGAAAAATAGTATAAGACAACTGACATTAAAAATGGGATTTAGTTTTTAATAATATACTTACCTCTTTATTAAAGAAAGAAAATCCTCAAGCCATGTTATTAGCTATATTATAAATATGTGTAAATAATTCCAGTCCTTAAGTTAATTAGAATCATCAGCAAAGCAGCTTCCATTTTCTACAATTTACTACAATTTTCTCCATTAGTATAAAAAGAAACAGTATTTTCTTATTTATTTTAAGCATTTAAAGTAGACGCAATAATATTTAATTTACTTTGATGTTTATGATAAATTTTAGATGTATACCAATAACATCACTAAACTAACTGCTTCAAATAAACTGACTATGATCCCATACAAGAAGGAAGCAATAACAACGATAACTGGTACAATTTGAGTTCTTTGAGAATGTCACAGAAAACAGCTCGAACTTGAGTCTTAAATATCAGCATTCTTCTTTAGCGTTTAAAGAAACAACTATTATTGTATGTCATGACGTTAGTGTTCTTTAAATAACTTTTGACTTTTAAGTTGGTTGCCATTTTTTTTTTGGTCAGCTTCACGCTGTATCCCGCACATGTTACACTTTGTTCACTCATTAAGGCATTTCGGTTTTCAAATCCCGCCGAATGAATGTTGAATGGCGTAACTCAACGTCGCGCTTTGCCTCGTTTTTAGAAAAGAACATAGTGAATATTTCATTTTACATCCAGTGGGAATCGAACCCAAAACCTGTAGCGTTTGCATTCACACGCTTGTGCTCACTGCATTACTTAACATAAATAGTTCTAGTACATTAATGACAAGTTCATTATTTATAGGTATTGTGCATCGTGGTGCAACATATGTGTCAATTATGAAAATAAAACCATTTAGGCCCTTATTTATAAACCGCTCTCAACTCTGAGAGCGATCTTGAGATGCCGTTTTCATTCATACGTTATGATTTATAAATGAAAGCGGATATTCTCAAAATCGATCTCAGAGTTGAGAGCGATTTATAAACATGGCCCTTAGATATGCGTACATGTTTACTTTAAGTCTCGATGTCTCTATCTTCAAACAACTTTTTGTTTATTTCTTTTTAGTTTTTTTAATAGCATCACGCAGCCGGGTAGGCAGAGGAAACCTAGTATTAAAACACTCCGTTCTCCATTTTCTTTCCATTTTCAAGGTATAGCGTGTTGAATGGGGGAATTCAACGTCGCTCTTTGCCAAGACACCACAGCGAAGGAATGAAAATATTTATTTCCTTGACTGGGAATCGAACCTACAATTACATATTTAATATATTACAATATTAAATATATTTGTACATATATAAGTAAACTCAATTAATTATAATATTGAAATAACTGTTAGGCTTTTTTGGAATATTCCCAGATGCAAACAGACAGTTAACTAATATTAATGCTTTATTTATTCCCGGTCATGTATGAATAAATAAGTAGTAGAATAAATTACCTCCATGCATATTATCTCTTTCATATATTTCTTTATGTCGTGATAATATTACGACTATTATGACGTTATTATTATTTACACGTATAAAAATAAAATAAAGATACATAAATAATATACGAATATTATTTATGTATCTTTTTTTTTCAGATTCACGCATATAGCACTTATCTACGTACGGCAGAGGGAACGTAGTGTTAAGATTAAGATTTACACAAATTTTCAAGGCATTGTGTGTTGAGAGGCGGAACTCAACCCCGCGTTTTATGCTTTGGTACCAGAGCAAAGAAATTAAAATATTAATAAATAATAATTCATTGTCCGAATGGGGACTGAATCCACAACCGTCGAGTCACACTTGCGCCCCTGCGCTACGACGGGCTCCATGTATTTTGTATTTTTATTAATTCTTGACTTTTACTAACATATGTACATGCATGTAAATGATTTCAGATATGTAAGAGATAATGTTAACCGCAAAATAATCACGACTTTTATTCCATGACGTGTGGGTTTCGTTAAGAATTGAAAACAAGGTTTTTATCATATTGTATATACAATATATCAAAATGTTATGAAACGTAAAAAAAATTTATTAGCATTAATAAAATAATAACATTCATTCGTTTACTAACTACGTGTTAAGAATGCATGTTGTTTGTGACTCATACATTGTTCCCCTAAGAGACGTTTCTAGTAATATTCATTAAAAAAAAACGCGATCGACGTTTCTTTTTACAGGGTTCCGTATAGATTTTTTAATTAATATGTAGAAACAATATGTAACTGTGGACGATCGTATTTTTTAAATATCAGCGAAGTATTTATATTGCGTTCTCGACGTACTGTAGGATATCAGTAATCTTAATTAAATATCATTTCTAAGCATAAATATGTCACATTTATGACATTGCATTCAATGGCATTTTTATACGTTAGCTATGTTGTCAGTCGTAAATATTTAAAAATGTTCACTAGTTATTTGAAAATGTAAAGCGATGTAAATTATATATTTATGGTTTTAGGTAGAGGTTTCTTTTTTTATTTCTTTATTTAATTATACCACTGCAGATACTTGGTCCGTATCGTGTTTGAACTTATTATTATATGTTACCTTATCATATATTTTAATTTTATTATTATTTACATACACGGTTAATACCTACCACAAGAAAAAAATAGTTTTATCTTCACATTACTTAGAACTAAGGTGATACGAGTTTTTATATAATTTTACACTATGTTCACTATTACACTACATATAATTAATAATATAAATAATAATAATCAATTTCACGCTGTATCCCGCACACAGCAGGGTAGGCAGAGGGAACCTACTGTTAAGACACTTCGTTCCCCACTTTCTGCCATATTCTGGAGGCATTGCGTGTTGAGTGGCAGAACTCAACGCCGCGCTTTGCCTCGATGCGAGAGCGAAGAAATGAAAATATAAATTTTAATAAATATTTCATCTCCCCGAGTGGGAATCGAACCTACAACCAGTCGGTTTCACAGCGCTACGACTGGCCTCTAACATAAAACATGAATAATTAAATAAAACAATTGTGTAATATGTAAACGTTAAGTGAATGTGATTTTTTTAAACGCAGAACCCCAAAATATACCAGTAGTTGTGCAGTTATGACAAAAATGTTCCACTTACCTGCGGTTCTGTATGATAATCCCAATTGGCATTTGTGAATTGTAGGAGAGTAGCCAGGATTGGTATGTCCATGAATACTTGTTCGGAGTCGCCGGCTTCTATTAGTAACACCTGAAATATAATTAGTGTTTTACTTATATTTATTGGTTTATTATTTGAGTTTTTTAAATTTCGTTTCCGTATATAAACAAACCAATAAAGTAAAAAGAAAATGGAAATATTTATTTAGTCTAAGATGATCGCTTCCTACTACTTTTTACATTATTGATATAATTAAGATTATGAGATTTCTTCTTTTTTTATTTCAGCTTTACGTTTTACCCCGCATCTACCTCATCTAGGCAAAGGGAACCTGCGAAGCTAGTGTTAAGACACTTCGTTCCCATTAATACACTTCAGAACCCTACTTTACACCCCGAATTCTGGTGACATTGTTTGTAAAGCTCGAGGTTGAATTCCGACACTCAACACGAAGAAACATTTTCTAAACATTTCTGAATTTCGACGGAAAGTGCTAATACTGGGTTCCCTCTACTTACTATATATATAATGGGATAGGGCGTGAAGTTGAAAAAAAATTAAACAGTAGATCGTATGTGCCTATATACGAGTATATACAAGTACAAGCAGGTAAAATTATAAATTCCTACTCAGAAATACGCAATGTGACCGGACCTGGTCAGATCTCGACAAACGCCTTTTTACTTACTGCATTTCAAGACCAAGGTTTAAGGGTAATCCCAGACGGAGAACTAAATCAAGCGTGTCTGTAGTAATATAACTTGTTTGAGGACAAGTTTATTTGGGTTAAAAATTGTATACAATAAAGGTTAAAATGTTGTTTTAAATTAAATTAAATTTAAATGTATGAAATGTATTTTCATATTATTCGTTAACAAAAAGAATGAATCAAGATAT
>DWGR01001544.1:0-15883 GCA_018247715.1 Heliconius burneyi | reverse complement strand
ATAAATAATTAATAATAATAAAACTAATTAATAACTAATCAATATACTGTCAACGTGTCGAAATTGCGTCTCGAAAGATTTTCTCTTTATGCTGATAGTGTCTATGGTCTGTAAGAAATGTCCTTACAATTATAATGGCGTCCTTAACATAGTGTAATCAAAACCGTACCACTTCTATATATCATAAATTTTTATATTTCGATAGAAAATGCTTCTTACGCTCAACAAGTTTGTTCAATCGGCATTTTATTGTTTTTTTATAGCTTAGTTAGACTATTGTGGTTCAACGGATGTTTTAGATTTTCAATTATTATATCTCAATGGAAATTGCTAAACACACTTAATAACTTTTGTTAGAGACATTCTTAATTATTTTTTTATGTTTGGAGGCCGTCATGGCGCAGCGGAATAAGAGTGTGACTGTAACGCGACGGTTGTAGGTTCAATCAGTCGAGGAAGTGAAATATTTATTTACGTTTATATTTCAGTTTCTTCGCTCTGGTGTCAAGGCGTTGAGTTTTGCCACTCAACACGCAATGCCTCCAGAATTTGGCAGAAAGTGGGGCAAGGATTGTCTTAACACTATGTTCCCTCTGCCTATCCTGCTATACAGCGTGAAGCTGATTCATTTAGTTTAGCTACGGTTCTGCATCAAGTGTGTAAGTCAGCAAAATCAAATACATATTTATTACAGTAGTTAGGAGATTATAATTATTTTTTAAAAACACATTTCATCCAACTTTGAATCTATTAAACGTATGATTTATTAGTAGACGACAGTTTGTTTTGTAAATGTCAAAATCATAATCCCCACAGCACCTCTAGTAAAGAAATTCATTTGTCGCTTGGTGGTTAGCGATTCGTCGCGGTATGTGCCGCGACAAATGTCAAGCTTTGCATGAATCTTGAAGAGGAAGTACAATTATTATTAAGTAGAAGAAATATATAATGAGGCCAGGTGCAGGGGTACAAAGTGTGACTGTTAACATGACTGGTTGTGGGTTCGATTTGATCCCTTCTCGACAAGATGGAATATTTATTTAAATGTATATTTCCATTTCTTCGCGCTAGTGTCGGGGCAAAGGGTGGCGTTGAGTTCCGCCACTCAACAAGCAATGCTTATAATTCGGTGGAAAGTGGGGCCCAGGGTGTCTTAACACTAGGTTCCCTCAGCATACCCTGTTGTGTTCGGGATTTGATTTGGGAAGCTGATTTTATTTTTAATTAGAAACACACAATTGCAGTATTTTAATGTTTTTGTAGTGTTATTCATGCACTATAAATGCAGGTAAATATATTAAGCAACGTAAGCGTATAAAATATGAACGTAGCAGGACTCGAACTTGTACTTGACACCATTCAACTCGCGTTTGTCCAAATTTTTATGCGTTTCTAAATAAATATTTGAGTTTTTTTAAATAATACAGTATTGAATCTTCATTGACAAAAGTAAACAAATGCAGGTTAGCACTGCTCCGAAAGAGTTCCGTACAATGGATAACTCATCTAACTAAAAATTAAAACTCTTAATGAAAAACACTTAGGTACTCTTCTTTTCTACATCTAATCTATGGAAAAATATATTTACAAACTGAAAAAAATAATAATAAAGGAATTTATTATTTTCTTTTAAATCCATAGACAAGGGTTACAACTATAGATTTACCTGTAATATTTTATGAAGTGCTATTTTCAGGAGTTTCGGAGATAAGATGGATATTTTTTAAATTTGTTGTTGTTGACTATAGAGTCTATAAAAACTACTTTCTTTATTATAACTCTCTATAGGAGTTGACTATAGGTCTCCATTACAAGGCGGGGAAGAGAAGAGAGTTATAATAAAGAAATATTGAATATATTTGCGACAAAGCTATTCAGCTCTCTCAATTCAGTTGTTTACGTTATAGTTTACTCTTTGGATAACATCAAGGTATATGATACAAAATGTAGATGCAAATTGGCTGTGGGAGCTGGACCTTTTTAGTGAAATTATAAAAAACCTATACCATTTTCGAAATAAGAGTGAAAGTAACATAAATTCTTACTTGTAAGATCTACCATTACAACCCTCAATCATGGATATGACATATGACAGTGTTAGTTCACTATCTCAGCTCTATTATTGTAAGTTTGACTATTTCTTGACTGCTGATGTTTTAGTGTATTTAACAAAAACATCAGGATATACTTTATTTCTTTTAAACTTTCTTTATTTTATAGAAAAGAGATCAGAGATCTAAGGTCCATTTTTATGTTTGTCCTGTGACCGTTTTCCTATGTAGCTATGTAGTAAAATAATCTAATATTTAAACGTAAATTTAGCTTATTAAAGATTAAAATTATATTAAATCAGCTTCACGCTGTATTTCTCACGCATCAGGGTAAGCAGAGGGAACCTAATTCAACGCCTTAACACCAGAGCGAAGAAATAAAAAAAATATAAACGTAAATAAATATTTCACTTCCACGTATGGGGATCGCACCCACAACCGTCGCGTTACAGTCACACCCTTGTGCCGCTGCGCCACGACGGCCTCATACGTTGCTTATTAAGATGTACAAAATAGATAGTCATTCCGCTCCGCATCTGCATGGGATATAAAGTTACGCCACGTGATCGACATCGAGTTAGGGTTAAAATATCAAGGGATACGCAACAATGCGTAACTTACTTACGTACTTTGACATGTTTTACCATATAGATGTCGTTATAAGACTTTTATTAATAATTATTATTCTACCAGCTAGTGCATAACTAGGACTTAATTGAAGCATTAACATAATTTATTGTTTTTCTTGATATAAGAAATTAAAATATTGGATTTTTTTAATAATATGTTTACAGTAATTGAAAAATTACAAATATAATCATATTACACTTTAAAGGTCATCTCTGGAGGAGTTCTTTACTTTCCGTTGAGAGGGGTTCTTGCATCTACAAATCCATTAATCAAAAAGATGACAAAATAATCAAAAATAACCAAAGAATATAATATAGAGATAAAGAATGTAAAAAAATAATTATATTAAGCAAATAAATAAAAGTAATAACATTTGAAATATATATATGTATATACATAGTTTATAAATATTTAAGTAACATGTATAATTATATCTTTTATATACATTTCAAGTTTCTTTTAATTTTCAAATTGTAATTTAGCAAGAAATAAAAGGCTTTTTATATTATTTATTTTTATTTAATTGACTTGCTGATTATTCATACAAAGTCTAACGTAGCTTAGCTCCAATACCTGCCAAATTATTTAATTGAAGGGTAAATTTAATATAACAAAAAAAACAACGAATAAATCAGCTTCACGCTCTATCCCGCACTCAGCAGGGTGTAGGTAGAACCTAGTGTTAAGACACTCCGTTCCCTATTATTATTGTATTGTCACTTAGAAAATTAGGAATATTCTATACAATAAAAATGTTGAGATCCGTCATGCACTACGCATTATTAAACGTAAACATTTATTCCTTTATGCCTTAACTTATCACAATATGCATTCAAAAGAGATCGAATCAAACTCTCTCTCTCTTTCTTTCTTTTGAAAGCATAAAAACGGAGCAAAAGTTCTGTTTAATTTTTGGCTTAATAAAAAAGTTTCTTATTTTATTCTGACTTATATTATGAATTGCCAAACATGGGATACTATTCTATCCCATTCAGGGAAACGACTTATATTTATTTTGTCAGTGTAACAAGACTAGGCGCGGTGTTGAGCTCCGCCACTCAACACGACGGAACGGTCTTGCCTTAAAACTAGCTCAACACTTCCATTTCCTACTGCATATTGCGCCTAAAATTTTACACAAATTGAAGCAAAATCGATGCTTTATTTTGTCTGTGCTTCAAGGGTTTGTGTTTAAAAATTTATTTTTAGCTTGATAAATTCTTTCGGAGACAAATAGCCTTGACGGACAGACAACGAAATTATCCTATAAGGATTCCGTTAAAGTACCTTTTGAGATGCTGATCCCGAAAAAAATAAAAAAAAGCTTTTATTAAAAAACGTAGTTGTACTAAAACAAAATAAGGAACTTGTTAATGACATTAACAAGTTCCTTATTTTGTTTTAGTACAACTACTAAGATACGATTACTAATAAGATTCTTTATTTGACCAAATTCATACATATATTATAAGAATTAAATATAAATACATATTTTTTATAATATAAATCTATACGTACCTATATAAAGAGGAACAAAAAGAAAATGAAGCTTCACTATGTAAGATGAGGTAAGATTATAAAAGTAAACCACTATATTAATGAAGATAAAAGTCTCTTACCATGCAAGAAGATATTTTTTTTAATTGTGATTTGATGGAATTTATGGAAGGGCTTTACTGGATAGTTTTAGGGAGTTGGTTCCAAAGGGATGCGGCGTACACAAATAAGGATTTCTGAAGGAATATGGTGTTGCTCTTAGGTACGTTTAGTGTCGGTATGACACCAGACCTCCTTGAGCGTGTAGGGATAGGGAGAACGTTAAAGCGGGAACGAAGATAACTAAAGGAAAATTCTAGTAGCTTAGGATCTTAAAAAGGAGTGCCAGGATATGCATATCTCGGCGAAGTCGGATTGGGAGCCAATTAAGCTGAGTTCAAAATTGGGAGACGTGGTCGTACTTACGCATACCGTAAACAAAGCGTGTGGCGAGATTTTGGAGTCGCTCTAATTTGTTAAGTAGCTCCTCAGTCACATCCAAATACAAACATCAGCGTAGTCGAGAATAGGTAAAAGAAGAGATTGTGCAAGTATAATTTTGGTTTTATGAGGTAGACAGTATTGGAGAAGCTTGGTGTTATCCATAGCACACCGAATGTCCTCCGTGATATTCAGCAACGGACTAACCGTGCTGTGAAAGGATCGGAAACCGGATTGGTAAGGACACAGTAAGTTATTAGAGGAAAGGTAAAGGAAAGGTAGGAAGTAGAGGAGTACAGCTGGTAATTTACTAAGGATTCCAGGACTTTGGATAGGATAGGATTGGAAGGATAGATATAGGACGATAATCGGTGACGCTAGAGGGATTGGAGTTTTTTGTTACAGCTGGTAATTTACTAAGGATTCCAGGACTTTGGATAGGATCGGAAGGATAGATATAGGACGATAATCAGTGACGCTAGAGGGATTGAAGTTTTTTGTTAAAGAAATGACATAAGCATAAATTCATTGTGCGGGTAAAACATTAGGTACATGTCAGTAAGAAACTAATAATGTGGGTGACCACTGGTGCAAATATTCCAACACACACAAATGCAGTTACTTCCAAAGGCTTTAGTGGATATGGACTTGATACACTTCTCGACTTCGACTTCAGTTACAGTTTTAAAAGAGAAAGATATAGAGTCGGGAAGAACAGTAGAAGATAAAAATTACAGTGTTTCAGATTTAGTTGAAGGGTTTAAATTTAATAGTTGTGTAGTAAAAAATGAATTTTAATCATGGATATCCTATGATACTGAATGAGTATGCTTGGTTTTGCCTACCTCAAACGACTCTTAGAATATAAATTAATTATTTTTAAAGGTGAAGAATGTCGCTGTCTAACTTAGAGTTATTATTTAGTTTTAACTCTAGTTATTTTAAATGCACTACAAGACAACAATAGACTACTCTTATCAAATATTGCGTAGTGATATTTTATGATTTTCTACTAGACACTTATATTTTAGATAAACATTAAGCTTAGAGTGAATTTGAAAACAATTGAAAAACCGTCAATTTCTAATCTTAATAACTTTTTAACACATTGGACCGATGGAGACTTTTGATATCTTTTTGATACCTACGGAGTACTTTCGATTAACCTACAATCGTGAAAGAGGTACGGAACCCTCGGTGGGAGTGATCGCATCGCTCGTATTGATGTTTTTTTTTATTATGAAACGAATTTTGTAAAAAATTGTGACCACTACTTGGACTATATGAGTGTTGCCTGTAAATTGGATTAGAGAGATTTTCTTTATTTAATAATTTTTCTTTATTTTTTTAATTCAATTTCCTCATCTACGTCAATCAATTATAAAATTTACATTTATAACTTTGAATATTAATATTGAAACAACCAAACTCAAATAAATCCAACTGATTTGTTCCGAAAGACATTTCCAGCCGGTATCGGAACAAATTAACGGAAATGCTAATTAAAGCTCGTCAACGCCGCGTTTCATTATTGCTTAATTGTTTTTAATACTGTTTGCCTATAATTTATTGTTTATTTACAGATTTTGTTTGAATAATTGATGTCAATTTTAGTTAATTTGAGTAATCGATTTAATATACAGTGTTCTAAGTAAGAATTATATTAAAAGGACGATTAAGTAAAGGACAAACGATTAAGTATAGGGTACTTCCCGTGAACGTACATTCATGAAATTTGCTGTGAAATAAGAAATTACCATACAATTAAGGAAAAAATAATGCAATATTATAATTTTAAAATAATAATGTAATATTATTATTAAATATTTATAATTTTAAACGATATTTAAATATTCGCTCAAAAGATATAAGATAAAGAAATATTTATTATAAATTTACCTTTCCGACTCGTTTATTAAATATTACTTAAAACAGGATACCACCGACAGACAGAATTAAAATAACCTTTTAATTTGACAATCACACAGCGGTACCCCTCAAGTAAGCGAATACATACCAATATAAAATGCTGGAGACCGCCGCCATATTGTTTTGTAGGGATTAATGGCGGCGCTTCCTGTCGTCTCAGCGCGGAAAGAATGGCGCTAATTAATCAAAAGTCGCCATCCGCTGATTTCCATGGAGATTTCACCAAGTTTTACCTCCCGTGGAGTTGTGGCTAATGGCTTCTTTTGTACTCAAACAATTATTGCCCGGATTGAATTTCGTTTGTTCGACTTTTGATTTTCATAAGATATCTGTTAAATAAGTTTATTGCAAGGTTCGAATTTTTTTTTCTATTTTCAGTATCAGTAAAATAGGATAACAATGATATTTATTGTCATTGTCCTCACTTATTAGTAATATCATATGATATTATTCTCAAATTTCTATTGATTTAAGATATTTTAGAGCTAAGTTTTAGATTGCTGGAATATAAATCGCTAAATAAATACGGATCGCTAACGGTTAATAACTGTATATTTTTTAAACGTAATGTTTGCTATAAATTGATATTGAACTGAGTAGATATTGTCGTACAATGTGGCAAAGACCAACTGCTATAGTCACAATAATAATTATGAAGTCATACAAACTGCAATAAAAATTCTTGCATTCAATCAACTTAGTACGCATACTATGCGTTTATTAAAATTTCCCTTTTTGTACTGCAATTTGGTGATGGTAGTTTAAAACAGATCACCCCAGTTGTTTGCTGTAATCCCGCTGAGATTACTGTTTTCTCCGTTATTGAAACTCGCTCTTTTTGTTCTTTTAATCCCCATATTGAAGGGTTGCTACGGTTGTACGAAACAATTATGTGAAGCCGACGGACATGTACACTTTTAAAAAACTATAATACGCATGTTCAGTGATATAGAGAAATAACTCGAAAATTATGTTTGTTCTGGTTTTTATTAATACAATTTATTATTAACAAGTAAAGAATTCAATATTCGTTATACATTTTCACGGTTATTCAAAGTGTAGATGATTCCTTATATTTTGTAAAAAAAAGAGAAATATAAATAAATATGTAATAGTAAGTCTTTTATTTAAATAAGAAATATTTAAACGTTCGTGTAAACAAATACGAATATAACTGTATTTTAACATTCAAAAACAAATCTAAATACAATAAATATAATTTGGCCTCTACATTACATATGACATAATATAATGTTACCATATATAAATATTAAAATAAGTCTTATTCGCGTTCAAAGCAAACGTTAAAACCAATAACATCCAATATAAATCTTTGACGACTATGCAAAGAAACACGACGATATTGCCTCAGCATATGTTTGTAGCGATATTAAAAGCTGAGATTTATGTGCTTAAACTTTTTAATATTTATGGGATGCAATAAATTCTTGACGACGACGGCGACGACGCTCGTGGGGAAGGGTTTATTATTTTCCTTGTAAAGGGGAATCAACAAGTACTAAGATTGTAAAGCGAAACAAAAACTTTCTTCCAATTACCACCCTCGCTATCGGTTGCTGGTTTTCGGTTGAATGTCATAAATGTTAGTATTTTAAATCAGTCTTTGCTTAAATTATTTTAAGACTATAATAAAATATATAATTATTTTATAGATTTCTTTTTCGTCTTTAAGAACAGGGATGTAATAGATATTTGAAAATGGAAAAAGCAAAAGATAATGGAATTAACTTCTTCTTATTAGCAAAAAAAATGTAAACTACGTACTACAGACTAGTGCACTGTATATGATAGCGCACCATATCTATCTTTATGAGAGTATCTCCTTAGACGTCTGTAAGTATTATATACTTAATAGTAGCATAATGAGGCAGATGGTGGTGGTGGTGTTGAATTTGAATGTGATATAGGTATGCCAAGTAAAACATGTCTATGAGCTTTGCCACTTAATGATTTTAAAAATCACAAAATCAAATCAAATCAGCTTTACGCTCTATCCCGCACACAGCGGGGTAGGCAGAGGGAACCTAATATTAAGACACTCCGAATTCTGAAGGCATTGCGTATTGAGTGGCAGAACTTAACGCCGCGTTTTGCCTCAACACCAGAGCGAAGAAATGGAAATATAAATAAAATAATAAATTATAGAAAAATATTAGAATATCCATAAATTGTATAATGGGAGAGACATAGCTGAAAATGTTTGTAAATTAAAATGTTACTAAAATCTGAATAAAAGGCTTATTCTAAGGTGTACATCTATAAAATCAAATTAAAACTAGTTTAATTTTATTTTTTTTGACTTGAATTTTTAAATGAAAGAACAAGCTTAAAAGAAAATTTTTGTCAACACACGCACAAAAATATATCTATATCAATTACGTAATCAAAATTGTTTTCAAATCTATTCTACCCTAACCCCTTTTGGTCTACTGTCTTATAAACCTGATTCACATTTATCATTCGTCGCCGTGGGCACCCAGTTTCCTTAAGGGTCCTCATTACATTAATATCAGCGTCTGCCTCCGACTCGATCGTTATTAGCCGAGACAATGGGAGGATTAAGATTTACTCAGATATTTGGATATGAGATTTGAAAGCTCCGGTCTGTCATTCCGCTTTTGTTTGAGCTTCGTCAGTGGGTGAAAGGGAATTTATAGAGAGGTATTATTATATTGATGTAATATTTTATGTTCTTTTTTTTATATTTTTTGATTTTTTAGGGTTCCACACTCAATAAAAAAGAAACGGTACACTCATAGGATTACTTTATTGTTCATTTGTATGTCAGATTGTTTGTATGTCCATCTCTACCACAATTCGTCTGTCAAGACCTTATTTCTCTAGATCACGGAGAGGTATGAACTAATATCCAAATCTACTGTCTCTTAGAGTACAAAACAAATTAAGTATCTAGATCAACACAGTCAAAAGATAAGAGCGTTGTGAATGTTTGTCGCTGATTTTTATATGAAATTCACCAAGTAATTAAAACTCTCAGGATACTTAACGTAGATTTTTGCCTGAAAATTTCACAAGAAGTGAGAATTTGCAGTACAAAATAAAGGAAGATCCGGAAAATTAAAATTTATAGATATATGTATTTCTTAATTCTTGTATTATTTTTACTACATATACAAGAAAAACTATGAAAATTATATTTGTAGTTTATTTTATTTCAAAAGAGTGCATACGCTCGCAAACTTTAATTTATCAACTATTCCAAGTTACCATCCCGTTGACCTACAATCGCGTAATTAGTACAGAACCCTTGTTCTGCGAGTCTCACTCGCACCTAACCGATTTTCTCTTGTTCAATTATAAAATTTGTATGTTCTCTTCTCTAGAGTATAGTGCATACTAGTAATATTCCTACGAACCTTTTTCCTTTTTATTGTTCCCATCATATTCTGTACAACCATACACACACTTATCGCTTCACATTGTAATGCAAAACGTTAAGTAAGTGTATGACACTGTGATAATGATGCATGACACTGAGGACAGAAATATTGTAAGCATTTAATAGCGATTTTTAGTAATAAACTTTATAAGATATCTTCGAGAATGTCAGTTGAATATGATTCAACTTCGCCAATGTCTTGCTGAACGGAACGTTACAAGCGATTTATTTGCAGTTAAATACAAAATTGAAATATATATATATATATTACTTTTAAAACTGAGATGGCGTGACGAGCCATTACAAGCCTGACTCGTGCTCAATAGCGCGAAATTAACCAGAGTGGAAAAAATGTAGAGAGGCCTTTGCCCAACATTGGGATAGTATAGGCTAGGGAAAAAATATATATTACTTTGACATTAGTGTTAATTATCTAAAAGAAAAAACATAATCAAAACTGACTCATGCAAAATAAAAATAAAACTACCCTACTTTATAAATTTGTCTACAAAAACTAAATAAACATACGAGTAAAATCCAAACCACTAACCATATCTATCACACACGAATCATATAACTCCGATGCATAATTCCCAACAGGAACAGTGAGGTCTTAATGATCCCATAATATGGCACCATCGCGTTTGATGTGACACGGCAGTCGAGTGATATTTATGCGCGTACGGCAAGCGTGATGGGTACTTCAGTTCAATTCTCGCTGTAATTGCGGATCATTTGAATTGAGTGCGTGATGGGATATGTAGTGTATTGAAATTATAATGTACGGTTGACATTATATATTTTTTTGTTTTTTTGGTTTTATTTTTTATATACTGTGGTAGGCAGACTCAAGCTTTCGTGTTGATTAGTAGAATTCAGTGCGCTTTGCCTCATTATTAGAAAAAGAAAATGAAAATACTTAAAAATACTGCCGAAGCGGTCGTGGCGCACCGGCACAAGGATGTGACTGTAACGCGACGGTTGGGAGTTCGATCCCCACTCGAATAAATAAAAATAAATATTTATTTACGTCGTTGAGTTCTGCTACGTAACACGCAATGTCTCCTGAATTCGGCAGAATGTAGAGAATGGAGTGTCTTAACACTAGCTTCCCTCTGTCCTACCCTACTGTGTGGGATACAGCGTGAAGCTATTTTGTTTTAATACCAGGTGGCAATTGAACCCGCGATCGCTGCGATTGCAGCCAGGCAATGTAACACTGGACCAAGATAGCTTCAATCATAAATTAGAATTCAAATAGAAAACAACACGTAAAATATTCTGGGTTTTAATTCTTATTTCAGATGGATAACTTAACTAAGATTATTGTTATTTGCCACGTCATTATAAATATAACGGGAACATAACTCAACAAAAAAATCAACTAAGACCTATTTGGAGAAATAAATTATAATTTTCAAACATTTCATAAATTCTTCAGCTTAATGTTATATTATTTAACAAAGAGAACTAAAATATAAAATTATACCAAACGTCCGAATGAAACAAGTGAATGCACCATCAGTATTCAATTGATATCAGAAACCTATTTCCAACGGAGTTAGAGTATTTAATTAGATTTTGTTCTATTCAGCGTTGCCAGCTCCGACAGACAATAGTGTCCAAGCGCTCATCCTGCGATGGACAAACAATGGACTTCAGCTCGTCCATTCGCTGAAACTTATAAGGGAAGTATGGAACGGCTATGGAAAAATGATAGCGGTTATACAGCTTGTTTGTATTTAGTAATTTTGTTTAAAATATATTATATTGTTTTGTTGTTATATTAAAGATTTTAATAGATTATCTTAGAAATTGCATTAAGTATTCACTTTCTCCATACTTTAAAAGAATATATATACTGGTTGTTTTTCAAAATGTCTTGGTAAAACAATAAAAAATGTCGATTCCATCATATAAAATACAAAAAATAAAATAGCGTATCTCAATAAAACACCTATTAGATCTAGCATGCGTTCATCCAGTCGCAGGAAGAACAATGGTCGTCGCCCGGAAGCCGCCGCTATTGTCACGCGATTCGTTCAAACGTACGAGTACTAGTATATGTCACTGTAGACTACGAATGTAGTGTTTTTTGAATATCGTTATATGTTTTAACTTATATGTCTGTGCGTATGTTGCCTTTAAATGGTAAAAAATAAATGCGATTTTTTAATAATTGAATTAAATCGAACTTTGCCTTGCATTTAATAATAAATTATACGAGTATACATGTGTTTAAGTATGAAAGCTGCCATATGTCTAAATTATTCTTTAAATAATACAATCGAAATTAGATATTATGTACATAATCGTTTGGCCTACTATTACCTAAAATCGAACCTGTCACACCTTACACACTAACAAAATCTCATAGCTTTCAAATTTTAATTGAATTTACTGTGTACCTATCCACGTCAGTGAGGCGACGCGACATGGCGAAGTCGACCAGGTAAGTCCCTTTTAGGTTGGGAAGAATTAATTTGGCTGTCACTGTTTGCTCTACAGATTTAACGGTTTCAGCAAATATACTCACAGACTGCATAGGAATAATGCTATTGATCTGGTGGTACATGATCAACCCTAATGCTGGCAATGTAACCGACAATATTAACTTCCTCACTAAGTCATAATTAAATATGAAATGAAAAAATGACACAAAATAAACTAATTTCATAAAAAATAAACGCAATAGTTTAAAAATTTTATTGTCAGCAGACGCGTAATGTCTCCAGAATTTCGCGAAAAGTGGGGTACAGAAGTGGCTTAACAACAGGTTCCTAGGTTCCCCCTGTCCTCCTGGCTTCCTGAGAAGATTCTTCCTTAAAAAATATCAAACCTTTTTTAGTTTTTATTGTTTTTTTTCAATATTTATTTCTAAACAAAGTCTTAAGTAAGAATATTTTTATTACTATGCCCTGTCCTGCTTTCCACACTTCCTTCTTTTGCATACGCTGTGGGAATATCGAGTATCAGGTAATAGACGATACAAGCAAACCCACTCACTCTCTATAGTTAACATAAAACGTCACAGTAACTCAGAAACGCGAGTATTGCGATTTGAACCTACTACCATATAGCATAGAGTCTAAATTGTTATCTAGTCACGTTTACTAATGTTTTAAGAGAAACTGGGAATAGAGAAATTTGTTCTCTTTTCGTTTCTATTAAGGAAGATTTTCATTTGGAGGCTACTTTGCTTTCGAAAAATTTTTACGTTTTTTGACTGACGTGCATTTGTATTTGAACACGATTTGCGTTTCCGTTACAGCAAATATTGACAGATTTAGCAAAATTCTCTTTATCTTCACATTGTACCCCGCACGTATCGGAGTAGGCAAAGGGAACTTGAGAACCTAGTGTTAATCACCTCCTATCAAGACACTTCATTTCTCCACTTTCAGCTGAATTCTGGAGGTGTTCTGTATTCAGTAGCGGAACTCAACGCCGTGCTTTGCCTCTAACCAGAGTGAAAAAAGAAAATGTTTAATATTTCATTTTCACAACCTATCACGTTTACAATCCTGGCAAAATTGTAACAATATAGTAAATTAAGATAAAGTAAAGAAATAGGCCGTCGTGGTGCATTGGCACAAGGATGTGACTGTAACGCGACCGTTGTGGGTTCGAATATTTCACTTCCTCGAAAGAATCTTTTCTCGAGGAAATGTTCATTTACGTTTATATTTCCATCTTTTCACTCTGGTGTCGAGGTAAAGCGCGGCTTTGAGTTCTGCCACTCAATACGCAATACCTCCAAACTTCGGCAGAAAATGGGGAAAGGAGTGTCTTAACACTAGGTTCCCTCTGCCTACCCTGCTGTGTGCGGGATACAGCGTGAAGCTGATTTGAATTTATTGAAATTAAAAAAATAAATATTAGAAAGAGAAATATCAGATAACTATTGAACACTAAGAATAATATTATTTTCAATAAATTTGATTTTTAGATATATTCTACTATTCTTTAATTATTTTAGGAAGCAATAAAAGTATCTCGAACTCAGTATGTTTTTACTGTAAATCTATCATTTACATATCACAAAAATATTATATCTTACAAATTTACAACGAAACGTTATTTTTATGTTAAAGTCGTTTTACTGTTTGCTACGTCGTAGCGCGTCTCTTCCGTAGCGATGTTACCTGGGCTCTACGATTCTACGATACAAAGAGACCGCGTAGCGTTGCCGTGAATAACAAAATATTGAAGCTACGAAACATATGTATGATTTGGATGCGCTATAAAGATATTTGTTACATGTAATATTATTTTAGAATAATGGTTAAGTAGTAAAGTAAAATTACTTTTTTTGCAGTATGTAATATATGTAATATGTAATAGCCCCCAAAAGTTTTCATAATTTATGTAAAAATCTTTACATTAATTGTAACCATTATTTTATTGTGATATAAGGTTATTCTGATATATATCTTCTTCCCTCTGGTGTCAGCCACTCAACACGTAGGTCCCTAGAATTCGGCAGAAAGTGGAGAGTAAAGTGTCTTAACACTAGTCTTCCTGACTACCCTGTTAATTGTGGTATATAGCGTGAAGTTAAAAATAAATAAAAAATAAAAATTATAGAAAAATAAAACATTTTCATAGCTGAACGTACGGAACAGTGCTTTGATGGAAGCAGACGACAGTTCGCTATTGTGCGCTGATACGATAACGCTTTTATTAGTCTCCACCACGCTTCTACAGCTCTACCGTAGAAAATAAAATAAAACACGGCTTCTTACTTCTTTTTATAAACTTTGTTTACCACTGGTAATATAAATATGTAGCTTTTTTTACGTATAAATCTTATAAATGTTCTAAAACTACTTAATTTTTGTTTTTTCAATGTGGTCGGATTTTTTTTATGTATAAAAAAATATGGTCTAGTGACCAATTCTAATTGTTCAAATTCGATTGCGAACACTCCCAACAAGGTAACTGTAAACGATGGTCTTTGTCTAAACAAATCAAAACTTATATATAAAAAGTCGATTTCTAGTTTTTCTCCCATAACAGGTAGGCAAAGAAAACCTTGTTTTATGAAACTGACTTTTCGAGACATTACATGTTTATTGGCACCAGTTAATAACATTACTTTTGTTTTATAATAATTTAAATACCCATATATGATAAACTCATTTTCCTTAACTTTCATTAGAACCTATAACCATCGCGATCAGTTGAGAATACACCATCATTGGCTTATTTCGTTACAGTAATTAATTAAGCTGACGATGTGTTATGATTTCATATTGCTGTTTAAACAGCCGTGTGTATTTGATGTCGCCATTTATTAATTAGAGCCTCCTTAGAACGTTGCCTTTCATTTAGTATAGCGTGTCTTAAGCATAGTGTAATTTGTGATTAAGAGATTTGGTGTGTCGCGTACTTAGATGGAGGATAGATGGCAAACCTTATTATTTTTAGACTGGTATTTTTGAAAATATTCAATTGCAATATTTTATTTTTATACACTAGGTTTCCTCTGCCGACCCTATTATGTTTAGGATACAACTTGAAGTTACAAAAAATCTTTACCATATAGTCGCATATCAATAATTAAAAGTATGAAAAAACCTCATCAATGTTGTCATAAGACCATTTAATATTCTTTTTTTATCTATAGCTTTTAATTCCTTACACAGTGTACTTGGGTTTTTTTTTTCAAAATGCAAACACAATAGAAATGTCAATGAAAGAGATCTCCAACAAACTCGAGTTTATTAATTTTGCAATATCAGGGAACATTGGTTCAATCATTCATTCAAGCATCATTACATTCTCATTCGTTCGTTCGTGCATTCGGTCCTCTTCATTTGGAGTAGTCGTTATCGTGATCGAGATATTTAGGAAATTGCCTACATTCATGCTT
>DWGR01001543.1:0-15884 GCA_018247715.1 Heliconius burneyi | reverse complement strand
TCTCGAGTAGTAAACGCATATTTATCTCTATTTTTAAATTAATTAAGAATGAAATAATAAAAATAATTTATTATTCATATTTATATCTGAAATTAAAACTAAAACTTAACAATTAAAACTTATATTTCTTAGTTAAGACACTTGTTGATCACTTTTTTTCAAAAATATTAAAATAAAAACAAAATAATATTTATTTTTCTTTTAAATGACTAAACATGAAAACGAAATAATACTTATACTGCATCATAAAATTAATTAAAAAATATTATTTATCTTGAGATTTTGTGCAGTTTTTACGAACAAAAATGGTGTCCCGTACATAGCAGAAATAGATTGCACTGGTAGCATAGTATCTAGTCTTGCGATATTTCTTTGTGGGACAAATTTTTCAACTCTGTACAGATTTGACATTGTGGTAGTTCTTTCGAGGATTCACCCACAACATCTTGGATTCTTTCATGAAGTTCTGTGGGCAAATGTAGATTTTCCTTCCTGTTTCATAAATGTTCTGATATCAATTCTTTAAAACTCATATAAAAGTTTATGTGAATCACTATTTCTTGCCAAATTATTATTAGTAATGTATAAGTTCCAACATTCACCAGCTCTTTTGGCATTTTGTCTCATCTCACATTTGTTTGATCTCACGCATTGTCCTTCTGACTGAAATGACTTACAGTATACCTTCGTTATCGTTCTCTTTTGATCCGGATGTTATCAGCTGGTTTGTGTTATACAACACCTGCCCTGTATCACTTTCAAAGCTTCTTTGATTAACATTATCAATATCTTGATCACTACCAGATTTGGCAGAATAAATGTCTTCAGCTTCTTCGAAAAGACATAATAATCTGTACTGGTTATCTTTACATGATATTCTAGATTATTATCTTTAAAATAAAGTAACACAATGCACAAAATAATAAAAAGAAAATAAAATGTTTTTGTTCAAATTCGTTACAAGTAGCGTAAGGTGGGTTTCACAGACCCGTTGACGGCTGCAACCTGATCCACACTATTCGCTGGGCGGTGGTTGACTAAAGTAGTGGCTGGTGACGCTTCTATACCTCCTTCCGTGCAGCTACTCAGGCGCACATTGCGTAATAATAATTTACTATTAAAATATTGGCCGATTATTGGTCTGAGTGTACCACACCCAACCTTACGTGCCTAGGGTTAAATTTTTAATCATTTAATTTTAGTTTTTAACCATTTATTATTTTGATATTTGAAAATCTATAAATGTCCCTAGATTTCGAAAATCATGTTTAACCTACCAGTGACTCTACTTCAGGATCCTTGCTGTAATTCAGTTAATATCGACCATCCAAATATTAAGTACACGCTATAAAATTTAATATGACTATACTAAAATTTTATTATACAGCTGTGTAATAGCTGGAAACGCAGAATTTATATAGATATTTGTCATAATATTGAAGACGATACATATAAGAAAAGTTTTTTGAACTAGAGAAAAAAATACAGTTTAATCGTAAATAAGTTTAGTTTATTTTTCTTCCTTTGGCAATAGAGGTAAGGGAGGGTATATTGATAATCTGGGGGTAGATCACGAAAAACCATGAGTACACCCTAGATGAAGAGTCAAAAGGTTGATGACAGTGGACCCTAGGTTCGGCACTCCGTTTTCTTTGGCTATCTCGCTAATTAGGATAAAGCGGGAAGTTATTTTTTTTCCTTTAGACGATTAATTGTATTTTTAGCAAAGTTAACTTAGCTACAAATAATATCAATTAGTGATTTACGTCCGTGAATTAAGCTTTTATAACATTTATATATATATATATATATATGTACGTACTCATTCAATATTATATACTTATATGTAATTGTTCTGATGTATGTACTTACATGTCAATATATGTACGTATATATTACATTAATACAATACAATATTTGTTAAGAAAACGACAGCCTTGAGACGACCGCCAAGAAGCAATGACTTCAGAATTCAGCTCAATGAGGGGAACGGAAGTGCCTTAATAGGAAAGGAATGTATAAAATATATACGAGTATAACGATATGTTACATCTCCCTTTTAATTGCCACCTTGCCTTGCCGCAATAGTCATTTACCTATAAGTACTAATATCATTAAGCTAAAGAATTTGTTTGATTGGTATTAAACTCATCAAATGCTGGTGTGAATAAAACAATAATGTGTTATATATAATTCTTATTCATTTATATTTTAAGAACGCAAGCCGCAGGTAAGCTCTGGCAATAACATAACTTCTTATCTTAACAAAAAAATAAAAAAAAGAATACATATATATATATATATATATATATATATATATATATTCCAATTTCGTGACACATTAATTACAATTCAAAAAAAATCGTGATTCATGAGATTTCTGAAAAGCCTTTTTTTATGTAACGCCAAGTCCGTCACTAATTAGGAATGAACGGGAAATGTATAAAAGAATACTTGTATAATCTTTCAGTGAAATATAAATTTATTAAGTGATATTTTTCTGAAAACTCTTTCAGATGTAATCTTTTTATATTTTTATTGCAAATACAATATACATAATCTGGCCATAAATACTGTTATAATTAAAAAAAGTATAACAATTAGAAAGAGTTGTCGTGGAGTAGAGGCACAAATCACTGTGATTGCATTACATAAAGTTGGTATGGATGTGAATATCTTTTTTAATACTTCATAAGTGATATGTTTCTGTACCGGGCTATTGATAGACAAAGAAACCTCTTCTGTTTATGACAGAAAAAGATATAAACGTCAGTGTGTAGGAAAATAACAATACAACGCATTAAGGGAAATAATTCGAAGAAATCCTGTCCAAAGGCAAAAGACTTTATCTCGGGAAATGAAGATGTCCCTTAGAACCATGTCGCGTATTTTTAATAATAACTTACAACTTGAAGCTGAAACGTACTGGGGACTCCTTTACTGATAATTTAAAAAAGAATAAAGTGCCAAAACTCAAAACAAGTACTTAAGTGCTACGTAAAGAGGGTTATAGAAAAAAATGTTTACAAATGAAAATTTTTTTACAATTTACTTTATCTCTTCTTGATCTTAATCCACTGGATTATGATTTATGTCAGTTTTAGAGAATAAGACTTCGTCTAAACGTCTTGACAATTCTCCATTGGTCTGATCATTTCAGATCATATTCTGTGTTGTTTTACAACTCCAACAATATTTTCTGTAAGAAATTCGTAATACTTGTGCTTTATTTAATTTCTGTAATAATCTAGTCTTTTAATGCATGTTACTTGTACGAGCATGATATTCCACATCTATCAGGCGTCCCGTGACGCCTATTATTTTTGACGTGAAACATCTATAGGCGCAGGTATAAAGCAGATCGTTGGCGTGGCGATGGGTCTCTACCATATTAGTATAAGTCCCAACATAAAATCCTTCGTAATGCAGTAGAGTAGTGTTTGACTATAGCCAGGACGGTTATGGATTCGACTGTCACTCGTAGAAATGATCTTATATTTAAATCATTCCTCTCAAAAGAATCATTATTTTGTTCGTTTTCAAGGCTTAAAATCGCGGGAAATGTCTATTAACTAATATTCACATTTAGGAAATAAATGTGATAGAATACAATTTTCAAGACAATGTGGAAATTTCTGGACGACCTGTAACGATCGATTGATTTGTGCCGCAATCTTAAATTGTAAACAAAGCGAGTTGTCTAAATGTACGAGTGCTACACATTATCGGTAGTTATTGGTATAAATTTAAAAAAAAATGTATTGGGTACTCCGTTAGTGCGGAAGGCTATATACTACTTATGGGATACATGATGTACCCCATAAGTACCGAACACGTCATTGTTCCAATGTAGCCCTCAGTGTTTAAAACCTAGTATGCCTATTATTAAAATCATATTTACGGTTTGGCAGGATTCTATTCATTTCTGTCGGGGGTATGGATCTGATTACGGAATTGGCTAACCATAAGTGTGTTTTTAGTTTATAGCCTAATAATTTATTGTTTTCTTTAGTAGATTTTTAATATTTATTTCAAATTGCTAGCGTAGCGGCACAGCGACTGACTGTAAACACGACGGTTGAGTATTCGATTACCACTTATAGACACCACTCAACATGCAAACTCTCGAAAATTAGCCAAAGTATATATTTTTCTTATATATCTCAAAAATTTGCTTCGATTATATTCAATTCAATCTGAAAAATACGTAAATTATCTATCATATTCAGCCAAATATATACAATCGACAGTGACAGTAATTATTATATATGTACATTCTATTGTTTTCTAACGACCATGCGTGAGTGTGGTAATTATATCGTGACTTCATTTTCACTGATAAAAACGCAATTACCATACGCTTTGTTTTTGCTTTTCAGATGACATTTAATAGTTGTACTGATAAGTAATAGAAATAGCTTTATTCTGCCATAGACATGCTGTATGGGCATCCATTTGCCATAATTACGTGGAAAAATCCATATTGGCGTAGTAGGACTCGGTGGTGGCAAGTCGGATCCACTCACCGAGACCACCATTTTCAAGATTGTAGGTCAACGGGAAGTACAAGTTATAAAAGTTGACAAACCTTAGTTTGCAGCATTTATGCTTTCATATTGTATGAAATGAACTACAAATATAAGTTTTTCATTATTTTTTTGTGATTTTTTAGTTGTCGGACATTTTTCTATAGTGGGTTCTCCCTTTGTGTCAAATTTCATTACTGTAGGTCCGCTGAATAGGCCTATAGATTTTGAATACTCGGCAAATCTTATTTTTTGATTGCGTTGACTGAGAAGCTTGATTTTTTTCTGTGTTCCAAGGGACCGTAAACCTCTATATTTGGTATTAATTTCAGCTTACCTCCATACGATTTCAAGATAAATATTCTTGATAGGTGGACACATGGACAACAAAGTAATCCTGTAAAGTAGAAGTTCCTTTTTTCCTTTAAAAAAGGATACAGAACACTATAAAATGTTTCATTTCAGCTATTGTATCAATTACCCATATGAGAAGACGATTAAATAAACAAATATTGGTATCATATCATGCTGAGTTCTAAGCATTTTTTTAATCATTGAAACTAAAACTAAATATAATCAAAATGTGTACATCGGTATTTCAGTTACTTTGTTATTAAACTAAGGGCCAAATCACAATCTGTAATAACTCAAAGCCACACTTATAATTTTGTACTTTGATCTGCATTCATAATCTTTAATCATGTCAATTAATTGATTAAGAATTGCTTATCAATGTTCTTTATGTCTCAAATATCACAGTAAATAATGATCTAAGATGGCAATATCTGATTCTTTAGTAAATAAATTAAATTAGCTTCACGCTGTATCCCGCACACAGCAGGGCGCATCCTCCATTCCCCACTTTATGCTAAATTTTGGCGTTTGGAAGCACTGCATGTTGAGTGGCAGAACTCAACGCAAAAATATGTAATAACTAAAATATTAAAATAAAAAACACTAAATTTAGTATAACTTGTACATACTTACTTATATAATAAGTACTACAAGTAACATTGTCCACACAAAATAAAATATAAAACGAAGAAATTCTTTTAAATAGTCATATCTCAGTAAGTCACGTACAATATAAGGTTATTAGGATAAATGAGACGACAGAACTGGGGTAATTTAATTTCTACTTGATTTATACATATTAGTGAAGTGGAAGGTAATTCTTATTCTTTTTAGACTACCGCACCTCAAAAAAAAGGTAGCCTTGTAGGATCACTTTGTGGTCCGACTCTCTGTATGTATGTTCGTCTATCAAGACGTTTTTCCCCAAAATTGCGTGAAGGTTTCAAGTATACTGATATCAAATATCCATCGCACTTGATCGGTTATTTTAGTTCAAATGTATAATCTGCATTTAGTAGGGTAGGTAAAGGGAACCTAATATTAAGACAGTCCGTTCCCCACGTATCGCTTAATTTTCGAAACATTTCATAATTACAGATTCAAAGTTGTAGTCTTAGTCTTCATAAATTGCGAAAAAAATAAAATATATCATTCTCCTAGGAGAAAATTTCACCCACAACCGTGGTGTATATATTAAGCTCCGTTCCTATTTTATCGCTTATGCTCAATTATCAAGACACCGAAGCATATTAAGTGGCTCAAATCCGTGCCTTGTCTAACAAATTGAAATGAGAACGATAGGATTGAGAACGAAACGATAATAGTTCTAATATAATCTTTCGCCTGAGTCGGGATCAAACCCACAACCAAGTTGTACACAGTCAGATACAGTAACACTGTGCCCACGGCGGCCTTTAAACATTGTTTTACTTCACGCTTTGGAGGAAGGTTACGTATAAATCATGAGGACTCCTCGGAGGGCATGTATGAAGAGACTAATGACAGTGGACGAGGCGAAAGAGGTGTGTAGAGACCACCATATCGTTTGGCACTCCGTTCTCTCTGCCTACCCCGCTAGGGGTAAAGCGTGAAGCTATGGATGTATGTATGCACGCTGTCCCGCACATAGCAGAGTATGCTGAGAAAATCTGGGAACCTAGAGTTAAGATATTCCGTTTCCCATTAAGATATTTCTATTCTTTGTTGAAGTATTGCGTGTTTGACAGAGCGAGTAAATGCAAATACTCGTATTTTATTTTCCACGACGGTCGTTGGCCGACTATAATATACTGAATTTTCTTAAACATCTAGCGCGGCGTTGAAAATTAGGTGAGAAATGGGGAGTGGAGATTCTTGTTGAGGCGGCCGTACACTAGGTTTCCTCTACTTGCTATACGGGGAAAAGCGAAAAAAGGAAAAAATAAATTTGGTCTTTCATATTACTCTTGAAAAGGTGAAATTGTGTAATTTATAAAAATACGACAAGTGGGCGACCACCATTACACCTGGCTTTAAGGTAATTAAAGCATGTTTCTTTTATTGCTTCCTATTTGGTAAATTCACAGCTAATTTCTAATTTACTTAATTTACTCTGTATTATGAAAAGATGAAGATATTTTTATATTTTTGCTAATAATGCTTATTAATACTATAGGCCGCCGTGAATACATTGTGTGCCTATAAATATCACGTTTGTGAGTTCAATTCCCATTTGGGTAATGTTTTTTTTTCATTTCCTCTGACAAGATAAGGCACGGCGTTGAGTTTCGTTCAAGATGCTCCAACATGTGTTCGATAGGCTGAGAAAAAAAATATATCATTACCATAGTGATTCTGTGTAATTCTAATTAAATGACTAAGGCTATTTTATGTTCTTTTTCACTTTTCTGCCAGTAAACTTCTTCGAACTTCTTCCTTCCGCGAACTGCTGAAAAGAACTTAATGTCAAGAACTTAACGATGTGTCCCCTACATAAATTTTTTTTTCAATTTAACAATTTTCGCTCAAATTGTATAAACCGACCTCGCAATGGCTATTTCTTTGGATATACCTATCCTGCTACGTAAAGGGAATTTAAGATACTCTGTCCCTTGCTTTCTGCAGAATTTTCGAGATCTTGCGCGTTGAGAGGCAAGGAACCAAATATAACTCATTCCTCGCCGTGGGAATCGAAAGGTTTCAATAAATCATTAATAAAGTTTCATTATCATATACGCCATATATGTATATTCATTAGTAAAGGCTAATAAACTATACATCATTATGTATTAAAATATCGATGTTTTGTTCCTACGATCAGTAGAAACAAAATATCGATATTTTAACACATAATGAATCAAAGGCTAAGGTGTCCGTGCACTGTATTATTTTTCTTGAGCTTCACGCTGTATCCTACATACAGCAGGGTAGGTAGAGGGAATCTAGTGTTAAGGCACTTCGTTACCACCTTTCTGCCGAATTAAATGGCGAAAAACTACTGATTAATTTCAATAGCTAATATGTATTTGATGTGACATTTCCGATTATAAGAAATCAGTTTGTTTCCTGAACTCTTCTATGGTCCCGCCAAGAGAATTGGTTGAATTGCCAATAATTCTATGTGATAGTTACAAGACTAAAATATTATACAAGTTAATTCTATCATCTAAAGAAAGCTATATTTAATAAAATTAACATGTAAATCAATATCAATTCGTCCAAAAAACGGATTAATCAAAAGTCCGACTCATACAAAAAAACAGATAGACAATTATTTTATTTCACAACTGAAATTAAATAATGGAAGTTGCATAAATTTCTGTTCACTGTAAAAATATTTATCTCACACTAATTGGCTATTTAGCATATGGCCAATTAGCTTTCTACTTACATTTTTCCTCGAATAGCTTTTTAGTATGAATAGAAAATTCAAAACTTTTCCATAATATATAACTAATTTAATTCAAGCCGATTTCAAAATAAGGAGGCAATAAATTTAAGTTTTATAATATTGGAGTATGATGATTTTACTAAGTACTTGCTATATTTACCGATAATAGTACAGTATACTGTGTTTTAGTTATCTGTAGTATGTTATAGCAAGTATGCTATGGCAATATTGTACTTTGACAGGCAGCCATGCTTATAACTAAATTGTTGAGCTGAGCAAAGCGAGGACGATACGGTGATCCTAGCGAGTTTCAAGGGCAACCTACACTCGCCACGCTGTACGCTGTGGCGCTGTAAAGACCATCCCAGATATACAGTATAGCTATATAGCCAAAATAGTATTTTAAGGTAATTTGCTATATTAGGCTGTAGAAGTGAAGGCGAGTGTTAGAATCTGTTAAGGGGGCCCTGAAGCCTACTCCTATGGTCACAAATCCCAGGCAGTACTCCGAGCTCAACAGTACTAGTATATTTTATAATTGTTAAAAGTTAATTCAATAAAGTACATTATACGAACTGCAGTTTTCTTCACATCATTTAGAACAGAAGACAACACTTGTGAATCACATAACTCTAAAAAACTCTTGTTTTTGTCATCACCACTTTAAATTAAACAGTTTTAACTACTCTATAAAAGCATAATATAATAAAAACAGAAGAGATTTTAATAAAAATGAAAAAGTAATATTTTAAATAATATAATTAAAAATTATCGTTGTAAAATAAAACGCTATTTGTTAGGAACGACGCACGCAGACATAATGCTATAAACACCGCCGCACACGCCTCATTCACGAAATACCTTTAGTAGTTTTTTTAACGGAAAAAGACATGGCAAGCGAGCGTACGGGTCACCTGGTGGTAAGTGATCACCGCCCGAAGAGCTACTAGAGCGTTGCTAGCTTTTAAGGTGGTTGGGCGCCGGAGCCCGGCATTACCTGATGCGAAACGCAGTGGCATTAAGCCACTACTTCACGCCGGTTTTAAATGTCAGGGGTTGTAATGATCCGGTCCAGTTTACCCATGCGTGTTGCCATTGCTGGCGACGTGGCTCTCCCACTCGTACTTTAGTCGACTCTTACGACACCACCAGTATCAGGGTGATCCTTTTCTAAGTCGGCATATTACATATATAGTATATTAATAGTAGTAATTGTTTTCGTTATTGATATCACATGCATCACATGCATACAGCATGGATAAGCATCGTGAGATGAAAAAGAGATCTTACATCTAAGCTGTTGACGTATCTTAATTATTTTTTAAGGTGTGAAATAATTTTGCCCATATGCCGCTTCCGTAAAAGGAGCGCAGACGCTTCCACCTATATACACACAAATTTTTCGGAAACTAAAAACTACATTCACATCGGTTTTAATCGGATATATTTAAAATTAACAGAACAAAATCGTACCAATCGTTACAATTCGTAGGAAATATAAATAGGTGTCATTTTATAATCATTTATTCTTTTTAATTCGTGTCCATCATGACTGATGATCGTGTTTGGATGTCGTCTTACGAGCATGAAAGCATTCGTTCCATCTGTTGCGATCGATTGCGCACCTCACCACCTCGTGGAATTTGTGAGGGAGATTCTCGCTCTTTAGTTGTTCGGTCCATCGCGCTGGGGATCGGCCACGTGATCTCTTGCCTTCAGTATTCCCAACAACGATTAACCATTCCAAATTGTCTAGTCATTTATAATCAGTGTAATTTTATAAATTATCTTTTTTCATAATTATATCCTCCCTGCATCATTAATAATACCTAGCGATATTTTCTATATCAACTTTTCCCTCACATTAGAACTATGAGTGGCATCATACTGAGTCTAACTCACGTGGAAATCGAATCCTCAACCATTTTGTCTACTTCAAATATAATATGTATATTAAACCTATGGATATATTCTAAGATTACACTTTTTTATCCAAAGAACTGAACAAGCAGTAAGATAAAAGGCCTAGCTAGCTATGAGAAAAATCTTTTATGTACTCTTAAAAGTCAGTTCAACACTGCCTATATGCGCACTTGCCTCGTGTTACACGTTTGTTTCCATTATAGATTGTTGCGAGCGACGGTTATAGTATTTTGTATAACGCTTAAATGGAGGAACAAATGATTTTGAGATTATAATAGCGGTTTGATTTTTAATAATGTACATACACGAAATTTGTAACTACATATTCAAGAATTGTAACTAAGAATAAAATATATTTTATAATCATTTTTTTTTTATTTATTTAGTTACCTTACTTTATATTATTATGTTAATAAACATAAAATTTAAGTAACAACCTAGCTTTCCTCCTATTAAACAATTTCAATATTAAATAATTCAACTTGGATTACTTTAAGTTATAACTTCTGTGAACCGTCTCTCGAGACCGTATTGTTTTTTTGCATTAAAAAAATAAAGCGCGACGTACGTACGTCCATTAACGTATAATGTTTTTTTTTATGGTAGAAGGACAAGGCAAACGAGCATTCAGGCCACCAGAAGGTAAGTGATCACCGCCGCTCACGACCCCGTGCAACACCAGAGGAGCTAAATGTGCCGAATTCAAGCGAAAAGCGGAGAACGGAATGTACAGACACTAGGTATTTTCTGCCTATGCTGCCATAACGGTTAAGCATGAAGCTAAAAAATAAAAATTTAACCGTGTCGTCTAAGACAATGTAGCCACGCACCCTATTAGAAGTTGCGGTCGCAGCACATGCATCTCCGGTGTTCTTCGTATTGTCTTCAAAGTAAACCTTATAGCTATTGTAAATGTTATTCTTATATCTGAAAACTTGTATTATTTAGACTCGAATATATTCTACTTTATAGTCAGGCATATCGAAGGGTGGACCTAGTCTAGCATTCCGTTCACAAACTCCGTAAAAATTGAAAATAATTTAAATATAATCACTCATCAGGGGAATTCCTGAGTGGAGACTAAACCCACTGTGTGACACCCAACGTCACTTTCCGTCAAATTCTCGAGACATTGCTTGTTGAGTGGCTGAATTCAACGGCACACTTTTGTGCCAATGAAAATATTAAATATTTTATCCTCAAGTGGTAATCGAACCCACAACAGTCGCGATTACAGCCAAACCTTTCTGCCACCGGCCATCCTCCAAAAATACTACAACAAAATTAATTAAATTTCAGTCATAATCGCATAATATAAAATATAATAATGAACAACGATATTTCTTTATTTCCTTTTCTTCGTTAATTGCTTATTTACAGCGGATTTGTATTCAGAAATGTATTGTATCATTTTATTGTTTTGTGAAAATAAATTGCTTGGTTTAATGAACCGATACGGGTTGTTTTAATTTTTTACTGTAGACCTACTGTATATGTATATATATGTATATGTATAACTACTTTTTCCGTATAGACGCCTAGTTTCTCACTTTCACATACATTTTAAATTCGTCGTAGTGCAACGATACATTATGGGATTAGAATCCCACTGTAGAATAAGTTATTTAAATTTTCATGCTCTGGTCGCGGCGTTGAAATACGTCAATTAACGCAATGCTTTAAGAATTTGGCGGAAAGTCGGAAACGGAAGAGTTAGAATTTGATATTGTAGTAAGGTCGTCGTAGCGTATTAGCTTCAAAATTATAAAATCTTTGTAAAATTATTTTGTTACTTTTTAGTTCGTTGTCGTCGGTTTTCCTTTTTGTTAAAATTAATTTTTAAGTGATAAGTAGACCTTGAAAGAATGCTTCTTAAAAGAGTGGTGGTGGTTGTCAACGAGTGGTAGTAGTTGTCCTATGTAAAACTTCACATAATTAGGTGCAAACACAACATGCAAACTAACATTTTGGTTGACATTGACAAGAAAATAAATAAAAAATATTCGGGCGAATTTAATAAATAAATTGAGAACCTCTCCCTTTTTGAAATCGGTTAAAAATGAAAACATCCTCTGTTTTGAGGTTGGTTAAAAAGCAACGATTGGGAATCTCACTTCTGACATCAATTTTAACAATGTTTTACTTTGTAAAATTTTTAACAATGTTTTTACTAAAAAAACCCGGTCAAAATTTATAAGGCAACAAACATTAAAAAATACAGTCGAATTTATAACCTACTTTTCTTACAAAGTCCGGTAATAAGAAACTGCAACTGGTCGAGCCATTTTTGAAACGGTAAATTTCTTCTTGTGACCGAATAAAGAATGTATTGGAATCTTTTTTATAATAATTATAAGCTACTAATAATGCCACGAAGGGTGAAAGTCTTAATAACTATAAAGGTAAGCAGACCCACAACCGTCGCGTTTACAGCCTCGCGCTTGTGCTCTTGCACCACGACGGCCTCATATTGAAACTTATTTTAAAATTTAAATTTCAATATATATTGTATTATGTAAAAAGATTTTACGTTTTAATCTCAAAACTAATGGATATAACTCCCTTGAGGATTGACAGCTCTTGACGAAGCCACGTGTAACGTCTATAACTTCGATATCTTCTTATATTGTGGTTATAATTAAACATGTATGAGGTAGTTAGGGCGCAGAGGGACTGTGCGACTGTAAAATGCGATGTCTGTGAGATTTTTTATTTCCGCAATCTAGTAGTTTTTAAAGAATTAATATTATTTATCTTATATTATATCTTTCTATTAATTATATATGTCTTGGCTGGCATACATTTGAATAGCAACAAAAAACTTACAATGGTGTTGATAGCTTCCTCTTTTTGAAGTCACTCTAAGCATCAAGAAGTGCTCAGTACATTGTCGAACATTATTATAATTTTAATGTCTTCAAGGTTCACCACAACCGCAGAGTTTCCTTAATAATATGCTTGCTTGCTACTGAGGCCGTCGTGGCGCAGCGTGTGAATGTAAGCACGTCGATTGCGGGTTTGATTCCTACTCAGGGTAATGAAATATTTTATATTTTCCTATGTTTGCTCTGATAACGAGGCAAAGTGTAGCGTTGAGTTCCACCACTCAACACACGCAACGAAAAGGACGTATTTACATGCTTCGGTTCAGAAGTCTCAACGAGAGAAAATAAAGAAGTAATGTAAAGTTAGTGTTAAGAAATTCTATTTTCCTTTTCACTTCATTGCATGTTGATCCAACACCGTATTTTACCATACTAAAGAGGAAAATTAAAATACTGCGGTACGATGTCGCAAAGGTCGACCAGCTTGTGGTTTATTACCATTTTAAACAATAAGCAATGTGTGAAAATGCAAAATTGCCTTATTTTAAATTATCCGCTTCGTACAACTGAGCGGCCTTTAATTTCACCACTTACAACCAATATTTAATATATTTATATTATGTATGTAATATATAAACTTCTACATAATATGTCAGATTTTGGTAATGCTTGTGTTGTGTACTAATCAAATTATTAGCATTTCCAAGGTATTAGAGCTATCGACGTCTATTAATGAGCCTTTGTATGTTTGATGGTTTGAACGTAAATTCGATACCAATTAGCTCTTGTCAGATAATTACGTGAATAATACCATTAATAACATTTAAAGATAAAATCTGTAGTGTTTGACTGTAAAGGTGATGGTTTGGGGTTCGATTTTCTCTAGATAGAAAGAATCAATTCATTCTCTCGCTTGGATATTTTTTTTATAGTAGGGTAGGCAGAGGAGCCTTATTTAATCAAGACACTGTTACCCGTTAAGGTTTTCAGACATCGCAAATTGAGTAGAGGTGAGAATTGTGGTGTTGAATTGCACTACTCAACTCATGTTAAAGACTTAATTTTTCGAATCATTGCGTGTAATGCGGCAGATGCCTTTGTCTGGTTAGCGCTGGTTAGCGAGAAAATGAAAATAATTCGTCCTCCAAATTGACCTGTCGACAACCATCGCCTTGACAGACAATGATTTTAATTACAAAGAATTTACCTGACCCCCAAATGCCATGTATTAAAGAAATACATTTAGAACTAAACCAAATATTATCAATTAAATTTGACCATATAATATATATATTATATGGTGGTTATATATAATTATACTGTCGCCTTGCCATCCCGGTTCTACCCAACTTTTTTCATTATATATGTAGATTTAATAAATAATAGTAAATAGATACAAATTCAAATTGACTGAGCCATACATTTGATCGCAGTTCACATCCATATATTGTAACTAAACGATCAAACAACACACATACAACATACACACACACATATAAACAGTTAAACGATAGACATTAATTAGATAGACAGATGTAAGCGTGTTTATCAGCAAATTGTTCACAATGCATACACATTTGCATACAAAACTAATAATTATAATTTAATACCTTAGTATATATTATACCTTCCCTTTCCCTTCCCTTCCCTACAGAGGCCATTGTAGTCCTGTGCACAAGGGTGTGTAAGCACGATAGTTTTGGGTTTGATTCCCACTTGGGGAAATTAAATATAAAATATAGAAAAATCAAATTATTCTTTATTCAAATAGACTATTATTAGCACTTTTAAATCGTCGAGTGAACATATTAATAAATAGCTACCACCGGTTCAGAAGGCAGTTCTGCTGAGAAGAGCCGGCAAGAAACTCAAAAGTTGCTTTTTTCAAAATCAATGATATAATATCATTATTACGTTAGATCGCAGCTATCCTACATAACATTCAATAGATATTAATTCCATACATGTTTATCTTCTAAATATTCTTGAACAGTGTAAGCTTTATTTACTAGAATTTTTTTAACATATACTTTAAATTTTGGAAGTGGCAGAGACTGAGCAATACAGGATGGAAGCATCAGCGCTCCTTTTGCGGGAACAGCATATATGCTTAAATATATTAAACCCATACATAAAGAGATTATCAAGATGCCTCAAAAGTTTAGAGGTAGATTTTTTTTTCATTTCACGATGTTTATTGATAGTTGTATTTTGTGTGACGTAATTACGCATAGATACCAATAATGTAAACACATACTACATCAAGGTTAAAAAAACTTAGAACTTTGCCGCTAATACTGCCGACTCGATTTCGGAATGAGGCGTGTGTGGCTGTATCCCTTTGATAGGTTTTATCTTAGCGTACGTCTTTCGTGACAAATGACGTTTTATTTCACAACGATAATTTTATTATTTATTTTATTTAATAAAAATACTTTTTCATTTTTGGGGAAAAAATATATTAAGCTTTTATAGAGTAGTTAAAACTGTGATTTTATTTACATTGGTGCTGACAAAAACACTCTGTACATTCATTTTGCTCGCTCTGGTAACAAGGCAAATAAATGCTCTAATAAAACCAAGCGTGGCGTTGACTTCCGTGACTTAGTAGGCAATATTTTGAAAATTCGACGACCGTCCATCATCCTATGAGGATTAGAACTTCTTAGCTCTAGGTTTCCTCTGCTTACCTGGGAATTAAATTAGAAGATTGTAGCATTGTAATTAAAAATATAATTTTATTTATATTTAATAAGATAATAAACTTATAAAAACTCAAAACAATGTTTTATACAATTTGATAGAACCCAACAATAAATAGTTTTACTGGTTCATAGTTCTTAGACGAATTATAAATTATTAAAATCTCTTCACAAGAAGGGTTCA
>DWGR01001542.1:0-15886 GCA_018247715.1 Heliconius burneyi | reverse complement strand
GAGTAAATGTCAATTCCCACGCTGTCGGACTATCGCGAACATCAGCCGTTACGAACGGTTCTTATTTCTTTAGCTTATTTTCAAACGATTTAATTGATTTAGCACAGTAAAAGATTATGTTTGCAATGAATATTTAAAAAAATACTATAAAATTTTTTCAATTAGGTAGATGATAAAAATGTTTTTCCTAGCAGATATAAAAAAATATTTTTATATTTCAATTTTAATTTTTATAACATCACTACTCAATGTAACTATATAAAGCCGACAAAATATATAGTAAAACTGGGGCTAAAACACTACATTTCCGATTTATTTAAGAGACATTGCTAGAAGGGTGACAGTGACTAATTTTGCACAATGTCTGACTGGCCAAAAAAATATAGACATTGATGAATACTCAACAATCAATATCTGTTTTATATTAGATGTATATATTTTATATTTTAATGAATTTATTTAGTTGTCTAGCCACTATAAAAAGTTTACTCGTTTCGTTTGACTTTAAGTCAGATAACATATTAATTAATAACAACTAACTACTATTGGAAATATTCTTCAAATAAATAAAATAAATGAATTAACCAATCAGCTTCACACTGTATCTGACACACAGCAGGGTACGCAGAGGCAACCTGATGTAAAGACACTCCGTTTCCCATTTTTTGCTGAATTCTGGAGGCAATGGGTGTTGAGTGGTGGAAATATTTAATTCCCTCGAGTGTGGATCGAATTCACAACCAATCGGTTTACAGTTACACTTTGTGCCCCAGCGCCACGACTGGGCTAGAGTGAGCCAAGAGTTCTTCATGCATTCCTCAATCTTTAAGACTTTATGACCAAGAAATTGAATCTACAAAATTTGCAAACAACGGTACCAATACAGCAATTATATGTTATTGGTATAATAAACGTATTTACTCGACAGAGTAATGGCTGCAATAAAAAATTCTTTAAAAAGTTAAACACTTAAATTGTAACTATTACTACTTTCGTTCTGGGTGTTTTTATTGCGAACGGTACGCTAGAAAGAAAAAAAATTAGTTTGTTTTGATTGACTTTGATGCATTTATGTCTTTACGTATGATCCAATCAAGAGGTATTAAATAATCCTTAAGTCATTTTTATTCAGAAATTTTAAAATAGAGTTACAGATTGTAAAACAAATTACATCAATACAGTTTATATTTTTGTGGTTGTCTCAAAATTATCATCCTTTTAGAATGGGTTGGCTAGAAAATTCCATTTTTCACTTATTTCGAAAAATGGTCTCTCAGAGTTTCCCTACACTTACCTACCTACCTACTTTAGACACCAAGTTTCAATTTCCTAAATATAATACTTACGTCCATGCTTTGTCTGTTAGTCACTCACTAGCAGAAGAGTTTTAAATATGTATAACGAATAGCATACACACCTTAAAATTTAAACCATCAGCGACTGTTAAATACAATTTAATTAAACTAAATTAGTTAACAGTTATACCTTCGCACAATAACTTAGTCCAACTCCTTATTATCAGACAAGTAAGTGGCAGCTCTACATACATCATATCGATACTTAAACATCTATCAAACGTTTAAAAGCAATGATTGCTACCTTCCATGGGCACCCAGAAATTAGCCCGACAGTCCAATTTGGTCGTTGCGTGCGCGGCCGTGGGAACAACAGCATCTACAGTGAAAACTACAGACAGCAATTTGTGTTTAGTTACGGTGTACGATTTGGTGTAACAGAATATCACGAGATCCGACATTTTTAATTGTAACGCTTTATAACTCTTTTAGAGATTAGAGGAGAAAATGTTGAAATATATGGATGCTGTATTTGATTGTTTGTAACAAAATAAATTAAATGCACTGTTATTTTTTACTTGACTTTGAATTGAACCATTATATATAAGTGTTCAAAATAATATATAAAATATCCACCACTATAAGTAAAGTAAATATTTTTCAAACCAAAGTTGATAGGACTAGGCTCTACATACTCTATTATTTGGGAAAACGCGTGGAATTGTTTCATAGATTAAACAAACATATCTATTTTTCTAGGCTTTCGTGGCGCAGCGTAACAAGGGTGTGACTAACGCCACGGTTCTGGGTTCGAACCCCTACACGAGGAAGTGAAATATTTATTTACGTTTATATTTCCATTTCTTTGCTCTAGTGTCGAGGCAAAGCGTGGCGTTGAGTTCTGCCCCTCAACACGCAATGCTTCCAGAATTCGGCAGAAAGTGAGCAACGGAGTGTCTTAACGCTAAATTCCCTCTGCCTACCCTGCTGTGTGCGGAATACAGCGTGAAGCTGATTTATTTATAAAACAATTACTAAATTCCTCACGAATGCCCTTTTGTTTTACGTTTCGTTAGAACAAGGAGATTATTAACAGGGAAATTCTTACTTACATAAGAATTTCCTTATCTTTGCTTCAATCGTCAATGCGGCGATATTTTTTGCCGCTAATTTGCTGTATAAAATAAACATAAATAACATTGTTTCAGAACATAAATCATGATGATATTACATCGATGACATTGTTCTTAAACTAAATAACTTTACAATTAAATTATTTTTGAACTTTATTAATTCTTTTATTTCGATTCAACGTTTACGACAATAGATTTGATTTTAAAAACTTTTATTTAGCTTGTCGTGTTTATTTGTGTATGTGTTAACCCTGTTAATTTAATTTGAACCACTTCTAGATGTCCGAGTGAGCTGAAGTTTTTACGACTTTAGTTCTGATTAGAATTAAACTATAAAGGTAGGAAAGGTAGATAGATAGATACAAAAGTAGTAAAGGTGGGTAGACAGATCGTGCTTGAACATGGAGCCAAAATGTGGCTTAAGGAACTTCTGAACTAAAGAATATAACCAGGTCATGTTTGTACTCATTTCATTTGCCTGATCCTGAAGATAGTGATTAACCAGAAAAATACCTCGCGATAACGATGCATTAATAGAAATTAGAAGATTAAGTACATAAATAGAAAAAAATAAAATATAAATACAAAGAAATAAAATTAAACGCTTAATTTTAATACAAGTAACATTATGAATAAAAGTTTGTGGATATATATTTTTTTAATTTATGTTTTATTTTTTTTAATATATGCTTTATTACATATAATTACGTTTATATATATATTTTAATTTATATGAGACAACCCTACCAATTGAACTTAGAATCTTAGCTAAGCAACTACAACTGTGTTAACAACTATGTAATTTCTACGTAAAAAACATTAACTCTATAAAAATGAGAAAACCTTCTTGCACATCATATTGCACAAAGAGTCATCAGACTCGCTTAAATAATAATTTAATTTTTTACAATATTTTTTATTAATATTAACCAAAACAAAATGGTGATCGTGTCAAAACGTAACGACAAAAAGTAAAAGGCATAGTACTATCTTTGGATCTGATTCGAATCGGCTTCCAATTTTTACGTAACCAAAAAACATTCGAGCCACTTTATTATACGTAATAATTCTTTCTGTCTGTCCATTGTTATGATATTTATGGAAGCTTATAGACAGCTAAACAACCAATACCAAAGCATTTGAAAGATACATAATAATAAGCTAAGCTGAGGCCAGTCGTGGCGCAGGGGTACAAGGTGTGACTGTAAGAATCGACTGGTTGTGTCCCCACTCGAGGAGATGAAATATTAATTTAAATTTATATTTTCATTTCTTCAGTTGAGTTCTACCACTCAACACGCAATGTTTCCAGAATTCGGCAGAAAGTGGGGAACGGAGTGTCTTAACACTAGGTTCCCTCTGCCTCCCCTACTATGTATGGGATACGATGATTTTATTTAAAAATAATGATATATTACGAATAATAATTATATTAAGTGCAAATACAGCTGCACTGATTTTAGGGTATTCATTGATCGTAACAGGTTTATTTTCCAGTCGTCACAATTAAAGAATGGGTCTTGTTGTTATGATGTCAAAGTCAAAACTGAAGTTTTTTTTATTTTTATTTATCCCAGAATAATTTATTTTAATTTCTGCAAAAACATTTCGAGATATGCCAATATTTGTATGCAAATATTTAATATATTTCGCTCCCACAATGTTGTTTGGGTGGATTTTAGGACTTATTATGTGTGTGAGTTCGATTGACACTCGGGGAAAAGTAATATTTTTTATTACTTCGCTCTGGTAGCACAACAAAAAGCGACGTTGACTTTCGCCTATAAGCCTCTTCAGAAATTAGGCGGAAAGTGGGGAACGGAGTGTCCTAACACTAGGTTTCATCTGCTGATAATAATATTCTAGAGAAAAAAACAAAAAACATTCAAATACATTTTTTTTTTAAAATATAGCAACATTATTTGATAATATGTCATAATATTAAACTTTTTTGTCAACCAGAAGCTGACTATACGCCGATCTGAAACTTCCGTAGGAAATAAACATGTATACATCATAATCAATCCCTTCTTGCTATCTGGCTGATCACGCTCGTATTTTTTACTATATTTTTTGTACGTGACATGTTATTATTAATGTATATTGATGGCGTGAAGTGTGGCAGACAGCGCAAATGCTTTTAAAAGCAAAATGAGACGCATTTAGTTCATATTATGTATTTTGAAGGAATGATATCGCTTGGTATTATTATGTCGTTAGTTAAAATTTTATTAAGAGGATGTGATTAGAGAATGGAGAGAGAGTACCTAAATGTTCCTGTCGCGCAGATTTTTTTTCTATTTTTACATATTTCCAAGGTGTAAAAAAACGGTTCAATGATTGTGTCGTTCTGTAACAAAACACTAGAATACTAATAAGTTTAATGTATTAAATAACTAAGTACTAGTATATATCTTCACTTAGAACGCATTTAAGTTTAACTTTAAACTTGAAAATATATGTATATATTTTTTTAATGTTTCTTTATCAGCCTCACGCTTATTCCGTTTATTACGGGATAAAGTGACAACCTTGTTTAAGTATATGTACTTCGTTTTCCACTTTAAGGCTAAAATTGGGATATTGAGTGCTAGATAGAGAAAAATAGAAATAATCAAGAATAAATATAATATTAATTTATATTTTTATGTTATTATTGTTAATATTTATTTATATTTTCAATTTTTCGCTCTGTTGCCGAGACGAAAGCGCGGTGTTGAGTTCCACCACTCAACATGATGCCTCAAGAATTCGGCAGAAAAGATACGGAATGTCTTAACCGGGTAACCTAATTACCCGGTTCCCTATGCGTTTTTACTATCTGCGGGATACAGCATGAAGTCTAATTAATCTAATAATAAATATAAATTAGTATCTATAGTCCTTACAAACATATTTAAGTATGTGAAACCCGCGGTATCGGTTGCGTAAAGCGCGTCAGAGCTCCGCGTCGGCGTCGTGACCGAGGCGCGCGCCGCCGTCGTCACGCGCCCGCGGTTGCACGAGCTGAAGGGGACGGACTGTGGGAGACGTTCAGTTATTAGGCTTTAATAACTTATATTGTATTTAAATTAACTGAATTAGAGGAAAAATGTATAGAGGTCTATATCTGTATGATTTTACTGATAATTTTAGCTTAAATCTTCTGGACTGGATGGATGAGGTTCAATGAGCCAGCCCTATACCATGTGAACCGAAAATCTGAAAACAGCTAAAGAGGCTAAAATGGTAACTATATCAATATTTTTCCATATTTATAGTTATACTTAAACATTACTTAGTAAATTGCTTTAAAAAAAATTTTTTTTAGTGTCAAACTTTATATGCAAAGAATATAAAAATGAGATTAATATTAAGCCTTTGTACGTTTATAATTTTACATTTCAAATATATTACAAAAACTACACATTGTTTTACAAATAGCGATGACATCTTCCCTATTATAGATACTTATAAATAAACAATAAATACAAAAACATTAAGATCCAAGCCCACCTCTGCTCATCACTCGCCACAGGCGATAGTTTTCCCACGGTCGCGAACGGCCAAGTATAGTCCTGCCATTTGCATGTCCGCCCCCCACTGCCTACTCGGTTACGCGACCGAATCGAGAAGAGTCCATGTTTTCAATAACACTATAAACAACAGGCTATTTTTCAATTTGGTTAGGTTATATTCTACTTGGTTACGCGACCGAATCGAAAAGCGTTCTGTGTTCCAATAAATTTATAAAGAACAGGTTATTTCCAATTTGGCTATGTTATATAAACCAATTCATTAGGTACTTTAGAGCGGTCTCAAAACTATTTAAGACGGTTAGGTATCCCAATTATATTGAGATAAAACATGAAATATTAACAATGTGTGGTAAAATACAATGGAATAGCTGTATGCTGACGTTGTTATGGCCGATCTTAACTTGTAGCATATTTGTGCTTACTTAATTTATTGTTTTACAAAAGCTTTTTAGAGCCCAGTCGCGGCGCAGGGGCACAAGCGTATAAAAGGTTCTCAGTTAAATTTCCCTTCGAGGATATGAAATATTTGATATTGTCATTTCATCGTCTTGATAATGATGCAAATCGCAGCGGTGAGTTCCGCCGCAAAGTGAGGACAGAAGTGTCTTAATTCTAAGTTGCCAGGTTCCTTTTGCCTATCCTGACAGAGCGTAAAGCTAAGAAAAATAAAATAGCTTTTTATGTATTTGCACTTCATCTACGTGTATTTACAACATAAATAAATAACAAAGAAAATATAGAGAAAAAATCCTTATACACGACATCATTGCTGTACAATATTTTATTAAAATCATATATCTACTGATTTATTATTATAAGTTTATATACTTCTGCTAGAAAGCATACATTTTTAATTGCTATACTCTATCAAATTTTTTTTAGCTTCACGCTGTATCCCGCTCATAGCAGGGTAGACAGAGGGAACCTAGTATTAAGACACTACGTTCCTCACTTTTTGACTATGTCTGGAGGCATTGCGTGTTGAGTGGCAGAACTCAACGCCGCGCTTTGCCTCGACACCAGAGCGAAGAAAATGGAAATATAAACGTAAATAAATATTTCACTTGTTCGAGTGGGGATCGAACCCAGAACCAGTCGATTTTGCAGCGCACGAAGTCACACTATTGTGCCGCTGCGCCACGACGGCCTATATCTAATTATTATTTTATAATAATTCCAATCACAAGTTCTGAACTACTATTTTTAATGTAGCTACCGTAGTTGTGGTGGAAAAACCAACTTATAAGCAAAATGAATTCACTCAAGATAACAAAGAACTTCCTATTTATTTAATCCTTATGAACAATGTTTCTTGACATTGTAAATATTAGCAAATTAGTCATAACTAGACTACAGCTTTTAACTGTTCCAAGAGGCAAGATTAAGTCATTTTAAAGAAATAATCCGATGCTCTATTTAAAAAAAAATGTAAAATTAACACTTATATACGATTTATGTATAAAAGCCCAACCACCTTACCTCCAACTACCATTTCCTATAGGTAACAGTAAATTCAATATAAAGCAGAGAAGCAGAGCAGAGAATGTATGAAGAAGTTGATGACAGTGGACGAGGCGAAATAGGTATATAGAGACCGTTGAGTTTGGCGTTCCGTTCTCTCTGACTACCCCGCTAGGAATAAAGCGTGAAGTTAAGGTAAGGTATAAAGCAGAGTGATATGTCACTCTTACTATACTTACCCTCATAAAAAACTTAACGTAGCGGGACTCGAACCCGCACTTTTTGAGTTTGAGACTGTTTTTTAGTATACTCGTACATCGCTTTATAAAATGTAACAACTATTACTTACTAAGTCAAATTCAATTGTTCTCTTAGAATAATTTATTATACATGTATGTCCATACATAGATATATGTATATACATACATATATGGCCAAGACAAGATAACAATACCTTGTAAACTACTTATTATATTTCAATAAGTGTATTATTAATAACAGTTATAACATATTTAAGATCGTCTTAGCGCAAGGGCACAAAGGTGTGACTGAACACGACAGCTGTAGGTTCGATCCCATCTCAGGGGAATGAATTAATATTTTCATTTCTTCACTCTGGCACTAAGGCCAGGCCCGGCATTGAGTTTCGCTATCAACACGCAACGCTTCAAAAATTCGACGGAAGTGGGTCATGGAGTATCTTAACACTAGGTTCCCTTTGCCTACCTATTTGAAAAATACCACTTTTTCAAGACCGGTGATATAATTATTCTTTAGTGTGATATTTTAAGGTATTGCTCCTTTAAGTGGTCGAACATCAGTAAATTATAGCTTCAGCCAAACTTATGATACCCCGAACGTAATAATTACACGAACCGCCTATAGCGATCTCCTTTCTCTTATAAACAATTTTATAATCAATAATTGACACGTCTGTATTAATGAATAATTAAAAAAATTACATGTATTTTTTCTTTCCCTACTTTCTACTTAAATTTGACGGAACTCAACGACGCTCATTGCATTATTATCAGAGCGAGTCGAAAACGATAATGATCCGATTTTTTTAAAATTTTCCTTTGCTACCTCAATATCCGATTTGGGGAAAGACTCTCAAACTCTGTCCACATGACACATAGCCCAAGATCCCAGAGCCGCTAGACCTACGTCATTTTAGCAAAGCTGAAATTTCTACTTGAACGTAGCTGGACGACCTTAAGCAATAGCTTTCAAATAAAAAAGTCATCAAAATCGGTTCAAAAGTTCTGAGGTAACAAGCATAAAAAATACTCGGTTAAAAACCCATATTAATAGCTAAAAACAATCTACTAATTTTATTCGTATCCTGTTCTCGTCTAGTAAAAATAAAATTATACAAATTGTATATATTTATACATGAGTTTCTTTTTAGATATCTCTCTAATAATGAAATTTACATTTTTTATTTTGAAAATGTCTAGGCGTTAGTTTATTGCCTTATAAATACGATTAATTTTTTTATAATTCGTCGAAACAATGCGTGACCATGACAAACCAAATGCTTATTGGTAACACTACCTACAATTTATTTAAAACGATCAGGCAAAAACAGCCTTCATCGTCATGGCGCAACGGCACAAGCGTGTACGCGACGGTTGTGGGATCGATTCCCATTTGAAGGAATGAATTTAGACATATTTTTATTTCTTTCGCTATGGTAGTAAGGTAAAGTGCGGCGTTCAATCCTCTCACACAACACGCAATGGTTCCAACCCTCGGCTGAAAGTTGGGAACAAACTGTCTTAATACTAGGTTCCCTCTACTTACCCTGCTATAAGTGGGATACAGCGTGAAGTTCAAAACATTTTAATATACGTTTAACAAGCGCTTATCTTTTAAATACTTATCTTTAATCAATTCTTATATACTATGTTCTAAGTTGATGTATTCAATTCCCTATAGAGATCTTATCATTTCGTTTATATTAACCAACATTAAATACACAATAAATCTTTTGAAGGGACAGGTTTAAAAAAACATGTAGTACTTATTTAAAAACCAGTTTTTAAAAGCTTTATTAATTATAGAAATAATTTTAAATTAACACGTGTAGATTAACGTAATATAATATTATAATGAGGCCATCTTGGTGCAGAAGCGACTGTAAACTCAACGGTCGTAGGTTCGCTATCCAGCCAGGGCTAATATTTTAATTATCTCGGTTGTAACATCCTCATAACAGAGTAATCAGACGGAACCTTTGACGGAACCTTGTCCGCCCAATGCCCGAAACTTGGCATGTTGAAGGGCGGGACTCACTGAGATTTCCTCAAATGGCGATCGACCCCACAACTGCTATATATAATCCTACTACTATCTACCTTTTGAAATATAATTTAACTCTAACTAAATAAAGACATTAATTTAAAATATAAAAAAATACCCCGAACAACAAACACGTGTAGCTCAATAAAACGGAAACAAGTCTAAGACAACGGAACATTTAACGATTCGTGAAACTATAAAAAAAAAGTATTATAAACTATCTATTTAATACAGCAGTTTGCGATTTTATTGAGAAAACCGATCGTCTCCCGTTCCCACGGCCGAGTTTCCGGCCGGAGCGAATTTTGACAGATAGCTGTGTAGGGATAACATTAAAAATTGATAACATGTTTTTTTTTTAATATAATTTTAAAACAATCGTCCTATTAGATTTTTTTTTATCTAATAGGTTCATTGTAGATGTGTTTTTTGTAATTTTTTTCCGTTTTTAGATGGCTGTTGATGTCTTTACTATCAGTCATTATGGTTTATGACCGTGCCGGAGAAAACAATTGCTGGTGTAAATATTTGCAATGTTGTGTCTTTATTTCTTAATTGTTAACAGTATTTTTTTTCTTTTTTTTTTTTTCATGTTTTTACTTTGGAAAAAGGATTAAAACATTACATTGTGGTTTTATTTTTAAAGAAATAAATAGAAATAGAATAATCATGAGAAGTTATGTTTTTTCCAATAAGAAACCGACATTCCTACACTGCATGTAATTATAAGATTAAGGAAAACAGAAGCAAAAATCTGAAGAGGAAAATTAGCAATATTTTGACACGTGCCGCAATATTATACACATTATATTATATTATTATAAATCAATATAATATAACAGTCAGTAGCTTGATTTAAAATATTTATAGTTTTTATTCCATATTTAAACAAAAGTATTGTGTGTTCTTTTAATAACTTTTTTTAATGCACATGTCTTTTTATCCTGACGTACAAGGAAAAATTGTCTCGTTAGCCTTTTAAAGCCTTTATGTAAAAGGCTTTTTTTAAAATATACCAATAAAGATTTTTTTCTTTTATATGTACTTTGAAAATTAAATCTTTTTTTAAATATATCTTATAACAGATAAAAAATAATAACGCGCCATAGCAGATACTAAAAACGTTTTAATTACATAATTAAATTTAAATGGGGAACGGAGTGTCCTAACATTATGTTCCATCTTTATAATCATCCAATAATCCTGTAGGATACCTCATGATTTATTTATTTTTAATAAAAAAAGAAAGTTTCAAAACTATTTTTCTGCTATCGCTTTCATCAAAGAAGAATGACCATCAATTAAGCGCGGGCGCCACGCTGCCGCAAACTAGTTCTATCCTCTCTATCATCGATGATACTGTTTTTGCTGTCGACAATCGATACATTAATTTTTTATATCAATAGACTGTATTGTAAATAATATTTTTTACACCACATTGCCACTTGCCGTGTGAACGATTAGCGAGAATAGACCTACAAGATTGTTTATGATTTATATTAAATTAATTAAATTAAATTTTAGAAGCCAGTCATGGCGCACAAATTGTGGTGGAAAATCGACTGACCGTGGATTCGATCCCCATTCGAGGAAATGATATATTTGAAATTTTCATTTCTTCGCTCTGGTGTCGAGGCAAGACGCGGCGGTAAGTTCAGCCACTCACACAACGCCTCCAGAATTCGGCAGAAAGTGGAGAGCGGAATGTCTTAACATAAGACTGACTACCCTACTACATATGGGATACGGCGTGAAGCTGAAAATATATTTAAATGTTTACAGCAAAAATTTTCTTCAGCTTCATTATTTATGCCTAGCAGGGTAGCCAAAACAAACAGCATGCCGTTTTCATCTCATCCGCTTTCCTCAAACACTTCATACATGGAGGTTCTCTGTTGTTCTGTCTGTCTTTCTTCAACAAATCGTTGAAGTCTCATACTACCTCTTTCTTACGCCTCACTCTTCATAAATATTTTTCGCCAGTTACTCTTCACTCATTTTCTGAAACGTGTCCAAACCACCTGAGCATTTGAAGGATCTCGCTCCAGCAAAGTATAACATTTCAATTCATAAGAAGTACAAATAAAATATATATTAAAAAAGTGATGAATATTGATTATGGATAGATAGATAGATAAATAAGAATAAAAAACAATAAACATATTTTGCGCATAGAGACAGTATGCAAAGGCGACCTTATCACTATTAGTAATCTCTTCCAGGTATAATAATAACTTTCAGTACAGGATATCACAAATAATAAAGAGTAAAATGAATATAAATAAATTTATTATCAAACAGTTTCTCAGTCCTCTCGACGGCCGCAAGGCAAAGTCTCGCAGGGGCCGCCCATAACAGTCGTCGACTTCCTCACAGGCAGCCACTTAGTGTTCGCATTTCTTCAGGAACAGAGTACCCTCTTCCCTTCCCTATCGGTGTCGCTATAAAAGCCAATAGGGCTAACAGCATTAACCTCATGTTCGAAAAAAAAATTCAAGAGTTTAGTATGATAAATCAATATAAAGATAGAATGTAAAGAAAGACCTAGTCTGACTATAAACACGATGGTTGTGGGTTCAATCTCAATTCCTCATTCGGAGCCATAAAATATATTTTTCTTATCTATACAAGACAGCGAGATGTTGAGCAAAAAGCTGCCCTATAAAATTTGTGAAAAACAATACAATTTGTGATATTAATAATGATAAGCATTACGCCGTGTGACTTAGAATAGGTTCACCCTGGTACTGGTGGTGTCGCAAGAGGCGACTAAAGTACGAGTGGGAGAGTCACGTCGCCAGCAATGGCAACACACATGGGCAGACTCGACCAGATCATTACCACCCCCAGCATTTAAACCGGTGTGAAGTAGTGGCTTTTTGCCACTACGTTTCGCATTAGGTAATGTCGGGCTCCGGCGCCCAACCACCTCAAAAGCTGGCAACGCACCAGTAGCTCCTCTGGTGTTACGCGGAGTCGTGGATGGTGATCACTTACCATCAGGCAACTCAAACTTAACTAAATCATGATAATATTAATTAGTAAGGTTTTTTAATGCCATGTTTGATGGACAGAATAATGTAGTGCGGACGCGCTTAATTACCATTGATTTATAGCTTATTAACTTTAAACTCTTTTTATACTTCATTAAATTTTAAGGACTTATTATGGCTGGCGGAGATAACTTAAAATTGAGGAAGAAATATTATTTTTTTGGTTCATTCATACCTATATACCATTATTTTGGGCATTCTGGCTTAAAGTGGCGAGAGAAATTTACGGTTATTTAATACACATTTGAACTTTCTGGATGAAATACCTTTTTGCGATACGCTCAATTTTGACGTTTCTTCTTTTAATCTTATTTTAAAAAGATGTATTACTTGGTGATAAACGACCTGAACTCATATCAAATTCAAGCCATTTAGTCCGTCTAATATTTAAATTCAAAATATTCTTTATTCAGATAGACTATTACAAACACTTTTAAATCGTCGAATGAACATATGAACAAAAAGCTGCCACCGATTCGGAAGGCAGTTCTGCTGAGAAGCACCGGTAACTCAACAGTTGCTATTTTGAAAGTCAATGGTATAATTAATTATGACATTAGCTGGCATTCTGCATGACACCCAACAGACATTAATTCCATGCATATTTATCCTCTAAGTATTCTTGAACAGTGTAATAAAAGGCTTATTAGTTTTTTTTTTATTTTGGTAGTGGCAAATTTAGAATACACTGTGGAATTTTATTATATACACGTATTAATATAGACCCATTAAAGATTTATTAACTTTTTGGAGGCAAAAACTTGGCGTAACAAGCTTATCTTTATTTCTCGTCCCTATCATATATCTATCACTATTTTTACTATGACACTCTATATTTTGTCGGACAAACCGAATATTTGAGATAAACATTTCATTTTGAAAAATTATTATTCATATATTAATATTCACTTTGAAGTAAGTATCGGTGATATCTTTCTTCGGGGTGCTGTGCGGGAAGACTGAAAGTATCCTCATCATCATCATCCTCACCTAGCCTGTCCTCGTCCACTGCTGGACATAGGCCTCTTCATCGTCACCCCATCTAGCTGGAGTGGTCTGCACTAATTGAAGTACCTATCTATTATTTATTTAAAAAAGAGCAATATCATTTAAAATAAATCAATTTTTTTAACTTTTAAGCCGTAATTTATAAAAACATAGTTGAAAAGAAATTTAATCAAGTAGCAATGGTGTTAATTTTTCAAATTTTTTTTTGGCAAGTTTGTCAAGTGCTGAGCTTATTTAGTTTTCTATTGGGAATGCCCCGTTTTTTTTTTCAAAATTTCTTAAATATTACTCCCATAAATCATAGTTAGACCTTATTTATGTTGACGCCAGTTAATTTAGATGTGAATAATTCAACTTGTGATTTAATGTGGCAACAGCAAATCAAACATTAACGTAGTTTACCTTGAACAGTGTCGATTACGAGATTATTCTAAAATTTTACACCATTCGATATAAAGAACATATGTATGTGTGGCTTATCTACTAATTTTCTATTTAATTTTTTTTTTAATTCTTGAAAAATATAAATGTTATTCATTGATGTTACTTAATTTAGTTAAAAAAAATAACATTATTTTTCTAACATACGTAAATATAACTCTTGTTTTCTTTTTTTTAATAAAAAAAACTTCATGCTTTATCCCGCACACGGTAGAGTAGACAGAGGATACACAGTATTAAGACACTCTTTTCCCACTTTCTGCCGAATTCTGGAGGAATCGCGTGTCGAGTGGCAGAACTCAACGTCGCGCTTTGCCTCTACACCAGAGCGAAGAAATAGACATATAAACGTTAATAAATAATAATTCATTCTCTCGAGTGGGAATCGAACCAACAACCGTCGCGTTACAGTCACACCTTGTGCCGCTACACCACGAAAACTTCTTCTTTTTTTTATGTTGCAAATTTTCGATTTCAAGTGGTAATGTCTTTAAATTAACTTTTGTCTTTTTACCTTGTTATGTGGGATAAACCAAAAAAATACACACCAACGGTATTGCCATTGAATACAAAAAAGGAAAGTTCGAAGGTGTGAGAAGATTTCCAAAGACATAAATGCTTCTTTACATAATTAAATAATAAATCGACAACACATGTCTCTGTGGGATTCGAGCTCAAGTGACGATGCTCACGCTTGGAAAATAATAAAATTAAAAAAAAGATACACTCAGGCCAGAAATAATATAGATAATGTAATAAAACATACATATGTCGTATAACATATGTTTATTTTTAGTTTTTTAATTTAGATTTTTTTGTTTATTTTTTTACTTTCACTTTCTTTAGCAACTTATTTTGAAGGGTATAGAGGCTTAGAAGCAATTAGTTCCCAGACAAGAGTTTTAAAGTTTAAAGAAGTTTTTAAGTTGTAAGACGGCACAGTGGTACAGCGACTGACTGTAATCCTGACAGTTGTGGCTTCGGTCAGACTATGGAGAGAAATAATTGTTTTTTCTCGTTCGGGTATCACCACTTAACACGCAATGTCTCGAAAACAGGGTGGAAAGTAGGAAACGGAGTGTCTCGACACAAAGTTTCCCTATTTACCCTGCGATTAGCGGGATATAGCGTGAAACTGAATTAAATAGTAATATGAATAACATTCCTTCTTTTAGCTGCCCAGGTTAAACGAAAGAATTAGGACACTAAGAAATAAGTTCATTATAAACTTCTGTTTACAGGTATGGGTAGACAACGGACTCGATTATTTCAGCTTCACGCCGTATCCCTCAGGGTAAGCAGAGGGAACTTAATGTCCACATGTTATTCAAAATTTTGGTTCATCAATCAATTACTTCTAAATGTTTTTAGCTTCACGCTGTATACCGCACACAGCAGGTAATGCAGGTTTCTGGAGGCATTGCGTGTTAAGTGGCAGAACTCAACGCCGCGCTTTGCCTCGACACCAGAGCGAAGAAATGGAATAATGAATTTTAATAAATATTTCATCTCCTCGAGTGTCACACACACAGTTACACTTTGTGTTCCTGGGCCACGAATGGCCTCCATTACGTATGCTTTTACAAATAAAATTTATTATTTTTCACACCATACGCCACGCTTTATCTTGTTATCAGAGCGAGGAATGGAAAATCCATTCCTCCAAGTGGTAA
>DWGR01001541.1:0-15887 GCA_018247715.1 Heliconius burneyi | reverse complement strand
TGCCTTGTCCTTATACCAAAAAAAAAAAAAAAAAAAGGCACAGTGAGCTACATTGGAACGATTAACACCATAGCCTTCCTCACCGGAACGACATTCCCAATTTGAACCAGAAGTTTTCAATATTACCACGCTCAATTTTTTCAGTTTTATAATATTAGTAAAGATATTATAGTTTATATATATAAAAGAATATGTTTAATTATAGAACACCACAAACGAATAAATTTAACTAGAATAAAATTTTCATAATTAAGTTACTTAAAGCCTACGATTTCTGTCATACAATCTTCACTTAGGAATCTTCTAAAACAATTACAACCAAGCTTCTAGAACATGTACTCGTATATGCGACAGTTAACATTGCAGTTCAGCGAATGTAACACAAAATTTTCAGCGAGAAACTGTTCCCCCACCAGATTATATCGGTTACAAGAGAATCGTATTAATGCTGTAACACGTATTACGACATTACGAACAACGTACAATTTACTGCGTTACCCTTATCAGATCATTATTGATTGACTATTGTGGAAAACAAATGTAATGAGGATTGAATAACTGTATAAAAAAACCTGTCAAGTACGAGTTGGACTTGCCCACCGAGGGTTTTGTGTCAATTTCAATAGGTCAACTGAAAGTGCAACATTTAAAATTTTGCGGCCATATATATGACATGAACTACAATTAAGTATGTTTGTTATATTTTTTTTCGCAAACGTTAGTTTGTCAAGCCCTAAAATGCCTTTGCACTTCCCTGACTCTATTACTTTACTTGACTTTAATCAGCAATCTCTCTCGCTATAAGTATGAGATTTAGAATACTATGAACAATAAATAGATCGTGGCTCGAGAGTTATGTGACCCGCCTCGCGGTTACTGAGCCAAATAGGGCATGAAACTCCAGGAAGAGGCGCAAGCAATCCTTTGACAGCGCTAATATTAATAAATTAATTTCCCCCTTCAGCTTCGGGTAGTAAATACTTCCCTCTCTCGAACCAAATTCTACAAGGAAACAAAATTAAGCTAATCAGGATACTATGTTCGTAAGGCCATCAATCTAGCTCAGCCACCTCAAAAAATTTGTAACAAAATTTGCGTTTAGTCGTTTATTTATTTTTTTGCTTTCTTTGGCCGTCGTGATGCAGCGGCACAAGGGCGTGATTGCAAAGCGTCGGATGTATATTCGATCCCCACTCGAGGAAGTTATATATTTATTTACGTTTTTATTTCTATTTCTTCGCTCTAGTGTCGAGGCATAGCGCGGTGTTGAGTTCTGCAACTCAACACACAATGTCACCAGAATTAGGCAGAAAGTGGGGAACAGCATGTGTAGGTTCCCTCCACCTACCCTGCCGTGTACGGTATACAGCTGAAACTTATGTATATTTTGGAGGGTTCACGAGTATAAATGAAAAAAAAAAAACAACATAGACATTATAATAATATTGATCACATACATCCATATATATAAAATTTAAGATTCTGTCTGCGATATGAGAATAACTGTTTTTTTTTTCAATTCCATATATTTATTCACACGATACTAAAACACATTTCTTTTTTAAATTTTTTGTGTTTGTCTTTCTGTCTGTGCGGGCTAATGTCTGGAACTGCTGAACCGATTTTTCTCATTTATATTTTAATGAGATGATGAGGTACACTTTTTCTTTTACACTTGTTCTATCATATTCTGTTTTATAAGCCATACGAGTAAGCTTGACTGAATTTACCAAAATGAAATTATTTTATACGACAAACCTTATTAAGTAATATATCTACAGTTTCATCACAAGGAGATCGATATTTTGACGGATATTATTCATACACGACGATCTTAGAACTCGATTAGAACTTACTCTATATAAATGTAAATTTGGCTTAATATCGATTTAATACATTACATACAAGTTGTTTAATAAAGTCGATTACATCGAGCCATCTATACATTATATACAGCCGATGGGATTGTAATTGAAATCTATTGAATAGACTAAGGTGAAGCCTCTAATATCTAAGAACTTATAACATTAGATATCTAAGTTCATACAAGTTAATATCGAAAGTAAAGTAAAAGCAACTTCACAATTTTTTAATAAATATCACAAGCATATCGACATACGTTTGTTTGTTAAATAATTTCTTTAACGGCTGACGTGATGCTAACTTGTTTCCGCATAATATTCGAAACGTTGAGTTTGAAAATATAACTAAATTGTATACAAAACCTGTGAAAAACTGTTACATTTATAAACTGTTTTAATATGAAAATATTAAAGTCATTTAAGAGTTAGCTCTACTTTTTGTCTATTTACGAAAACCATAGATTGAGTCAAAGTTGTGTGGGATTATAACCCACAAATATCGGCTTCTATTGCAATTGCGCCTCGATACACCACATTTTACTACCCTTACTAAAAAGCACATAGCGAAGCATGGTAAAATTTAATGAAGTCACTTTCACGCGTGGTCATCAAACATTTATTATGGTAATTACGAAAATGAATAATTATTATATTTAATAGCAATAGGTTTATATCCCCACAGATATGCAGATGATGTTGGCGTCATTGCTTATTCCGTTAGTACATATCGTGTGTACATTAAATTATTCGCGGGTATACTGTTCGAGAGGAAACCACTGCATAGATAATAGACATTAATTATTAAGAGGGTGAGATATTATTAATTCTGTTTAAATTCTCTTCATATTGACATGCAAATATCTCAAACTCAAGACTAGACTCATATCGATAAACACTTAGACCAAAAAAATATTATATTATAATAGTCATCTTGAAGATGCTGACTAGACAGAAATTCACAAGGTCAAGATACATTGTGGATTCATTTTTATTAGTAATAACAAAGAAATTGAAAAGTTCAAATAGCTAAAGTATAAAAATCATCTGACCCAGATCTTTTCAAGCTAAGTTACAAAAAATACACAACTTCAACATAACTTAGCTTCACGCTCTATATCTGGCGGGGTAGTCAGAGAGAACGGAGCGATAAACGCTGCGGTCCCTACATTCTTCTTTCGCCTCGTCTACTGTCATCAACCTCTTCATAGATGCCCTACGGGGTGTCCTCACGCTTCTTACATGACCTTCCTTCAGTATCTTTGACATTGTGTTTTCGAAGGTCAAACAAACGAGGTCTCCGAAACAATTGTCTCTATATGTATATACATCTCTCACAGGAATTGTTTACAGGAAGCTAACAACATATCTTAAAAACAAATGTATAATAATAAAAGTGATCCACATATTTAAATAGGCACAATAATTCGATAAAGCTTCCGCAGAACGGATTATTGAGTTGTATAACAAACTAGAAACCCGCCCCTGGGACCGAGGCCGTGCTAGCTTCACATTAAACAGGGCTGTGCGTTAAATAAATTGTGTTTATATTATTGACATGAATATGTCTTATCCCTGGGGTTTGGGAAAAGGAATGTGCGATACGAAAATCGTTACCATGACTGATCACTTAGTTTGCGTCGTGTCATCGACGAACTCTTTCATCTTTGTTGTATGTCGTATTTTGTGTTTGTGTGTTGTATATATAGTGTCTCTTGATGTATGAATATAGTGTATGTAAGGGATCAAATATATATATGAAACCATTTAAATTAAATCATTGTTACATTGTTCTTTTCATTTATGATATAAGACATATTCATGTCTACTGTGCCATCGAGAAGCAATGGTATTTTGACGATATAACCTAGTTTTTTTTTAATTATTTGAATCATATATCATATATTTTTATCTTATCTATCTTGAAGACGTCGTGGCGCAGCGGCACAAGGGTGTGACTATAACGCGACGGTTGTGGGTTCGATCCCCACTCGAGGAAGTGAAATATTTATTTACGTTTACATTTTTCGCTCTGGTGTCGAAGCAAAGCGCGGCGTTGAGTTCTGCCATTCAATACGCAATGTCTCCAGAAAAGAGGGGGAACGGAGTGTGTTAACATTAGGTTCCCTCTGTCTACCCTGCTGTGTGCGGTATACAGCGTAAAGCTTTTTTTTTTAAATTTATATATCTTATAACTAAGTACTTATATAATAGTTACAAAAGCATTTTTATGTAAAAAAGTAACAAGAAACTTGGTGACTTGCAACCTATCATATTATACCCGTCATTATATATGAGTTAAGTATACATTAGATATATTTTAGAAATATAAACATTGCATAAGGCTGACGTAGCGCAGCGGTATAGTATTTGACTGTAAATTCGATTTTTTTGTGGGATTTATTTTTATTATCTCATTTTATTATCTCTCTCGTTACCAGAGTAACGTGACCCAGGGGCACAAGGGTGTGACTATAACGCGACGGTTGTGGGTTCGATCCTCACTCGAGGAAACTAAATATTTATTTTAATTTATATTTCTATTTCTTTGCTCTGGTTTCGACGTAAAGCGCTGCGTTGAGTTCCACCACTCAACACTCAATGCCTCCAAAAATTCTGCGGAAAGTGGGGAACGGAAAGTCTTAACACTAGGTTCCCTGTTGTGTGCAGGATACATCGTGAAGCTGGTAATACAACAAAACGCGATATCTCAAAATTCTGCAGAGTGGCCCTCCACTTAAGACACTTCTTAACACTGAGACACTTCTTAACTTTAAGTTCTTGCCGCCTATCCCTACCATATGCGCCTATCCCACCATACGGGACAGTGTGTGAAGATAAAAAATACATTGCAATCCAGATGGTTATAATATTCGCTAAATTAAATACTATAAAATATATTTAATTACACAATAAACATTAATTAAAAAAAGAAACATAGATTTTTGAGAAAACTTATTTAATTATCTAAGCAAATAGACAAATTCTAATTAATACATTAATTTAGTACCGATTCTTTAATCACAATTTTATTTTGAGAATAAATCGCTGCCTGATACGAATCAGAGACGGACAGAGAGAAGATTATTCGACTCACCGTCTCTAGCTTTTACTGAAGTCGTAACTAAGTTTGTCGTAAATATTCGGAGATTGGACGTAAAAATAGTTGTAAAAATCATATCATTGGATCTACTAGCTATTGATTTTGTTTAACTAATAATAACAAAGGGGTGTTTACGCTATCATGGCGCAGGTGTACCCGATGACAGATGGTTGTAGATTCGAAAATAATTCAGAGGATTTATAGGTAACTGTTATTTTTATATCGCACAAAGCAGGGCAGGCAGAGGGCGCCTAGTGTCTTAAGTGTCTTAACACCCCGTTTACATTAAGACCCTTCCGTTCCTCTCTTTCCGCCGAATTATCGAGACATTGTGAATTGAGTGGCGGAACTCAAAGACGCGCTTACCAATGCGAGGAAAGAAAATATTAAATATTTTATTCCCCTGACTGAGAATCGAACCCACTTGTCGCGTTTACAGTTATAGTGACAAAAGACAGGGCACAACCTCGTTTATACCCTGTGTCACTAGGGCCTAATCTCTAATTCTTTAATATCTAGTATCTCAACACTAGGTTCCCGGGATTCCTCTGCCTTCCCTGAATTAACCTTATAATGAAAGGGAAAAAACTTAACTTAAATATTGTAGCAAAAACGTGCAAAAAGTAAAATTGCTGCAAGGAAAATGAGCAACTCATATTTTCGTGGGACTTCGCTTAAGCTTCATATACTCGTATATTACATCATCAGCATACTAGGTTTGTTTTATATAGGTATTTGACACGCCGCATAATTTTTTTCTGAAGCTGTTGTGACGCAGTGGAAAAAGCGATGATTGTGATATCGATCCCAGACAACAAAGCACGACGTTGAGTTCCGTCAAATAACACGCAATTTCGAAAATCTGGTGGTAAATGGTGAACATAGAGGCTGCAGTGGCACAAGGGTGTGACTGTAACGCAACGGTTGTGGTGTCTATCCCCACTGGAGGAAATAAAATATGTATTTAAATTTATATTTTCATTTCTTCGCTCTGGTGTCAAGGCACAGCTCGACATTGACTCCACTCAACAACACAGTGCCTCCAAAATTCGGCGGAAAATGGGCAACAAAATATCTTACTTAAATATCTTACACTAGTTTCCCTCTGCCTACCCTGGCGCAACAAATATATATTCCATACTTAATTAAAAATAATACTAATAAGTATAATTACAATAAATTTTCCACAATCAATGCCATGATTATGAATTCTATGCTCATTCAGGAGTACAAAGAAAATATACCTACGCATAGAATAAAGGCTGATTGCTATCACGCTGCCAAACACGTTCTGGCCTTGCTTATTAAGCCACTGATTATTTTCCAACCCTAAAAGGTATTTACGTAATTTGTCGTTATTTCTCGCAATATATGAAAATACACGAAATTTAATAAGCAGGTCGAATAGAAGAGCAGATTGAGCTTAGTGGTGATAGCATGCCATTGGAAAGGCTTTTGTTATGCAAAGAACGAAGACAGGCTGACTTTTTTTTAGCTTCGCACTGTATTATTGAATATAGATGTATAATAACTAAAATTTTTAAAATCGACTAAGTAATTATTTTATTTTGGGTTTTAAATTTCAATATTAATTTCTGGGTTAAGCATATCTTTTAGGTGCAGAGGTAAAGAGAAAATATTAGTTTTTCTTTTACTTTTTTTATAATAGTAAAAAAATATAAAAATACTATTTTTTTCTCTTTATAATATTAGTGTAGTAGTAAATTGAGTTCTGAAGCGCTTTCAAAACTATCTGACCCACTTTTTGCAATAGCTATATCGTCGTTGCATATATTCACAAAACTAATTAAAATTTGTTGAATAAAAAATCGGATAAGCGCGAGTCGGGGGGGACCCCGACCACTGAGGGTTCACACAGACACACAGACAACAAAGTGATCTTAAGAAGGTTCCTTTTAATTCCCTAAAAGGTACGAAACTCTAAAAAACGATTATATAATATAGCATAAATGTATAGAACGACATTATTCATAGTAGTAAAATGATGTCCAATGTAGTCGAAGAGTATTGGAACGGCAAACGGCCACTTGTTAGAAAATCTAATTTTATATGTCGATGGAGCATTTTAAAATTGAAAAGTGGTGGTGGAGTTCTTGTAAAAGAATATATTTACATTATTCAATGTAACAATGTAGTGTGAAAATTTGTACATATGTATAAGAATATTGTAACAACTAATTCATATATTTTTACTTATAGGGTTCCGTACACCCAAAGTAAAAAACGGAACTGTTTGTCTGTGTTTGTCTGTCTGTCAAGACCATTTACCTCAATATCGCGTAAAAGATATCGAGCTGAAATTACAGAAGCTGAAGTTCATTTGCAATGAACTTAAATTACACAGCTGTAGTTCCACGAGAAGTACCCGATAAGGTTTGCGCGGCGATCTGTTATTTATCTTATTGTAACAGTATCTTTTAATTGCGTTGACATAGAAGCTTGAATTTGTTCTGTGCCCCAAGAACCATAAATAATATTCAAGATATTGGGAATTAATATCGAGACAAATGATGTTGACAGACGAACAGACGATCCACAAAATGATCCTGTAGGGGTTCTGTTTTTCCTTTTAAAAAACGAAACCTTTAAAATTAAAATCTGCTAAATCTTTTTGAAAATCCTAAAACTAAACTAAATGTCAACTAAAATAAAATTTTAAAAGCCACACAAAAAGTAGGCAGAAATCTTAAATAATAGGCGATGGCGTGGCCCGACATAATATTCGCACTCGGTGGAGCGCGTAACTGCCTTTGTTCTGAACGGAGTTAAACATTTCGCTCGAGAAATCATATTGCTTGTCCGACAAGTGTCTGTGCGCTGTATGAGCGTCCGGGGACGATTTCGCATTTGTAAATAGTAACTTTACACTATTGTCATATTTTGTACCAACTTACACTTTCTTATTATCTTTTGTTTATTTTATAAGTAAATATAAACTGTCAAGCGCAACAGTTAATGAACAGTAAATGTTTCAAAACAACTATTCTTCTTACTCCTCTTAAGTATATTTATTATTTATGTTTTAATGAAGCCGGCCAGTCGAGGCAGGGCACAAAATGTAACTGAACTGTGTGACGCGAGAAGCGCATGGGTTCGAACCGAAATCCAGAAAGTGAAATATTTATTATTTTGATTAGCTCGCTCCAGTGTCGAGACAAAGCACGGCGTTGAGTTCCGCCAATCAACACGTAATGCTTCCAGAATTCAGCGGAAAATGAGGAACGGAGTGTCTTCACTCGAGGTTACCTCTGCAGGCTATACTCGTTACTATGTATGAAGAGGTTAATGTCGAGTGGGCGAGGCGAAAGGGGTACGCAGAGAGCATAGCTTGCTGCTCCGTTCTCTCTACCTACCCCGCCAGGGATACAGCTTAGTTAAGTTTCACTTAGGCATTTTCATTGTCATTCATATATTTCCCGTTTGTTTGTTTTAAATCACAAATAATCAAATAATGAGACGCGTCATAAGCCAAAAGCATAGACCGATCGTGCACCTCTATCGATTGTTCCGAGGTCTCGCTCGCACGTATTTGGCGCAGTAGTTGGCTCAGTGGGTTCCAGGTGGTAACATAGAAAGCTTCCAGCCGTCCTCTCTATTGAAATTCTAATATTTTTCTATTTCAATAGCCTCGCGGAACATTCTAGGAATATATCTGTTTTCCTTGGCGAGGACTTGGGTTTATTAAACCTTAAGTAATGGCCGGGTTTATCCACATGTGTGTGAGCACACACCTATGTGTGTGCTCACACACAGCTGACTTCGATACAGGCCCATTCTTGATATCGGAGATGTCTTCCTTCAGCCTAACACCGATCACAAAGAAAAGCATGCAAAGTGTTCAAAACGTCGGGTATCCAAAAAATGTATAATCCTGAATATACGCGATCCGGTTAAAATAGTTTCACTTAGAATGTGTTATAATCGTGAAAATCCAAGAACTTATTATTTAAATTTTTGTAGATACCTACTATTTGAAAATTCATATATTTAACATTTTCCATGTACGAGTAAGTTCCACGAGTACGAGTAAACATTAGATATATTAAATCCCAACCACATCTGTTATTAAATCAAATGCACTTGATAAGCAATGATCACTTTAATTCGAACTCGGTTAAACGCAGTGACGATCCAACGCTTTGAACACGTTCTGTTAATTCAATACCAAACACCACTTTACTGCGCGGTCACCGATATCTAATTTATTATTTGTGGCCCTTCATCATTGTACTGTGAGCACTTGAAACTGTATAAAACACTATTTGTATATTCGACGATGTGATTACATTTCTCTACATATGTAGAGACATTTCTTACTTTTCTAGTAAGCAAGCGACCAACTGTCGACTTTTTAATAAATTTATAAAGTTATGATCTTATTTACACCTGAAATATAAAAAAAAATCATTAAAAATATTTTATATGTTGCACATTGCAATAAAATAACAAGCAATACGAGTTCAAAGCGACTCACTAGACACTCAACACGCTTTATAAATGCTTATTATTTAAGTTATTGGAGATTATAACACTCAATACTCAGTACTCAGTAGGTACACTGCAAACAGTCATTATCATTTTTAGAATTCCGTATCTCAAAGTGAAAAATGGAACCCTGATATAATCACTTTATTATTTGTATGTCCACTTGTCTAAAACATTTATCTCGAGATTAAGTGCTTTCAAACTAAAATCAATATAAGATAGTCGTGTTTACGCTTGGAGCACAAAAAAACAGAAGCTTTTAAATCAATGCAATTAAAAAATACGAGCATTTATAGATTGTTTTTACACCATTTTGTATGAAATTCATTGCGTAATCAAAATGTGTAACGACCCGTGACCTACAAAGGTTAACGGTTACGTTAAAGTTTTAATCATATTAGCACGTAATAAAACATTCAAAACGAATAAGAAAAGTTTTTAATATTTTTTTTTTATGGTATAAGGACAAGGCAAACGAGCGTTCGGGTCACCCGATGGCAAGTGATCACCGCCGCCCACGACCCCGTGCAACCCCAGAGGAGCTACAGGTGCGTTGCCGGCCTTAATAAAAAAAATGGACTGGTACACTCATTGACGTCATTGTGACATTAACGACATTTTTATTTTTGACATGTGTACGGTTTTTCCGGGTTGTACACAGTTTGGGTTTGTAGTCACATGTGGTACAATGTAGCCATCATGATCTTACGGCTGTAATGTTTCCCGCTTCACAACATTTAAGGTGCGCCGCAAAGTAATCGCTGATAAACAAACCCGAGATAAACAAAACGTGAGGAACTGGCAACTCACTAATGAAATTAGGAACTTCTAAGGAGAATTTGAATTGCAGACGAATGATTTCATTTCGACGCGGTAAGGGAATTATGAAAGTATACTTAACCTGCCTCTGTGACGTCACATGTTGTTTAAAGCCATACTAATATAAGTAAATAGCTATACTAGTAGACTAAGCGAATGTCTCTATACTTAAGTGGCTTAAAGATATATTTCTTGTCTTTACTAAAAATTATATGATCGCACTGTCTGTCGGTATGTAATAAACAGAATAATAAGCAAGTTTAAAAACAAGATTAAACGTGATTTTTTACCATTATTAAAGAATGGTTCGGAATCCTTCGTGCGCGAGTGCCTTCCGCACTTGGCTTTATTAACTACGCATAGTTTCAAATCGAAGAAAAAACCTGACCTGTAACACTATTTATATAGTAACTTCAATTATGTGATTAAGATGTAGGGCTTGTCTCTTCTATATAATTAACATTTTACTTACCTTAAAGGTAGGCAGAGAAAATCTGAAGATTCCTGCAGATACATTGATCTCTGTTATTTACAATACACTGTCTAGAAAAACAAATATATTCTAAAATTGTAGTTTTAAAATGAACTACAAAATATAAACTTTACAAGCATAATATAAATAAGCTATGTAACCATGTGCAACGTGATCCTCAATTACTCGTACAAGCAAAAGCGAGTGATAATTAAAAAGGGGTTCCGACGTGACATCCTCATAATCTAATGAGAGCGACATCGGATAAGTCTTATCACACTTGGATAATTTTCTTTACATCTCCAGGCGTTAGGCGCAAATTTTAAATGTAATTCTAAATTAAACATGTCTTTTATTTACATAATATTCTTGATTACATTTGAAGCCAAGTGGCAATTTTGCTAAAAAAATCTCCTTTTATATTATGTGTTATTCTATATATTTATAATTGTACGTAATCAACGAAAGTATTCATATTAAACTTTAGTTTCAAGATTCCTTTGTTTCTTAATATTCATTAGAAACAAAACAATTCAAAAGATTCTCTTATAATAAGGCCAGTCGTGGCGCAGGATCGTTGAATCACTTTAGGGATATGAAATATTTCTTTGAAAAAATAAATATTTTCATTTCGCTCTGGCGTCGTGATAGAGGACGACGTTGAGTTCCGCTCAACTCAACACGCAAAGCGTCCAGAATTCGGTGTTAAATTGGGAATGGAGTATCTTAACACTAGGTTGCCATGACGTCACCTTAATAATAAAATAATGATGAATCAACATGCTATGTCCCCAGAATTCGACAGAGAGTGGAGAGCAGAGTGCTTTAACTGTATGTTCTATGAAGCTGAAAAAAAACCATTCGTTTAATAAAGTATAAAATTAATTCCAGGAACAACGTTTGAATGATTATATAGGGACTGTTTAAGTGAAAAAATAATATCTTCGACGATACGTATGTGCCTATATATATTCGGTTAACCCTATATAAAAGCCGAATTCTTGAGGCATTGCGTGTTGAGTAAAGGAACTCAACGCCTCGCTGCATTTCAACACGAAATCGAAGAAATTGGCCTCATTTGTTTTTTTATATTTTTATTTTTAGAAAATATTTAGAAACATAAACATTTTTGTGTGTTGCATAACGAAACTGATAAGTGTACTTCATCGTAGCCGAACCGTGTAAATGAAAATCATTCATACCTCACAGAGGCAATCGACCCCACAACCGTCAGGTTAACATTTATATGCTTTGTAAAATACTTTTTTTTATTAAAAAATGTATTAAATGTAAACATGAACATAAAAAATCTGGCTTATTCAAATAAGCCTACTTACCATTACAAATTGAGCCTAAGCTTAAATTGTTTGCATTACTTGTTACCTTACAATAATGCTTTTATGAACATTTGTGTATTTATAATATGTGGGAAAAGGTCCCAAGTAGAATTCCAGCGGACAGGATAAACGGCATCTTCGGGATTACATTCCGCCGTCGTCCGTCCACGATCCACGTAACATGTGCGCTGGCGTCTTTAGAACATTATTTATACATGCTCGACATCGCGCGGCGAGTAAAGGCACAGACAGTGTGGTCTTTAATTTTGTTGAAGTAAATTTGTATTTTATTCTTATATTCTTCAAATATAGTATTTATATAGTATATGTCTCATATTATTGAAATCATATTTCATTTTGGTACACGAAAAGTCTGTTTTGTCTTCTAATATTATTGATACTAATATAATAAATCTAAAGAGTTTGTTTGGTAAGAGCGTTCGCTCTAATCTAAGGAATTCCTAGTTTCAATTGAAAAATTATTTTAGTGTTAGACGGTCAGTTTGTCGAGAAAGGATTATATTACATCACGTTAATAGTTTCAATATATCATTCACGCTGTAAGTACACTGTACACGCAATCAGAGGTCACACAACTCCTTGATATTTCGATTTAACCGCGCTGTAATGTTGTCAAATGTCCGGCAAACCTAGCATTCCGTTGGCAATGGTGTCCTGTGTACAGTAAATTAATTCTAGTACATTGCTCTCTGTAATAGACTCTCTCTCTCTCTTATAAACACTAGTTTTAATAATAATAATCTAATCTATAGTTTAATGTTAAATATTTTAGCCCTTAAATGTGCCTAACTTTTATATTTAGAATTACATTTTCTTAGGATAGTTTACGCAAAAAAAGGAATTTTCTAAAAAATAAATAACAACTAAAACGTGGTTTAATGTGATCAGATACCAAACCAAACTCTGATTCCGTTCGGGGCACCCAAAACCTCCAGAAATTGGTAAGCCTCGATATGGCAACCCTACCGCGTGGGCCACACTGGAAGCACAAGCTTATTAAAGCTTGAATGATTTAAGCATTAATTAAATATATCTTTTATGGAAAATTGAAAATACAGTCGAGTCGAGCGCATTTTAGAGTAAGCTGTATATGCTTACATAGATTTGATTTCTGAATATTTCTTATTGTATCAATAGTTTTCTTCCCGTGTAAATATTGCACAAAATCTTAAAACACTTAGTTTAGGGAGACCACGCCTTACCAACCGTACTATATATTAACTAAAACACTGACACACTATCCATTACTATAAATCACATATCCATACAAATCCATACAAGTGAGTGTTCCCTATAATTCCCGTACACATTAAGCCGATGTCAACAATGCATCAATCACGCGACATTAAACCAAATAACCGCACACTGTACGTCGCAGTAGGTATGTTGGCTTATAATTAATGTATCGCATGCTCTCGACTGAGGCTTCCCTCACGTCTTCACGGACATTGGAGGTGACCGCAGCTTCAGTGACTGGGATGGAAGTCTCTTATCAAAGCAGTGTACTTACTTTACTTTGGATATTGTTTAAAATTAAATGTAAATTATATATATCATTTTTCTTTTTAATTAATTTAGATAAATAATTATGATTAAGGCCTTTTGTAATGGCTGTTAGGTCTGAAAAGTTAAATACATATTTAAAAATTTAAAAGAAAATTAAACACGAACGCCTATAACGTACGATGCTGGTTTTTCTAACTTACTATACAAATATGTGTACTCTTTACGAGCTGTATCTGTCACTGGTTAGGTACATTTAAGCAATTTATATTTTTTTTACTTAAAGTTAAGACAAACGTTGATATAAAATACATAAATTTTGACTAAACTCCGAAATGAATATTTGATGTCGAATCATGAAGCGACTGTTAATTACTTCAAAGCTGTCAGAATATTCCGTTGAAACTTTATTTAGAAGTTTTAACTTGCAAACTTCAAAATATCATTATTCGAAATAGTTGAATTATTTAAATACGTTTCCTCCTTTTATTATGTTTTCGTCGTATTTTTTACAAAAAGTGACAAAATTTGATTAAACAGAACAGTTAATTAAGTTGAACGCGCTGATCTCAGACACTGGTTCTAATTTAAAAAATGCGTTGAATAGATCATTTATTAAGGAAGGCTGGCACCACTGTACCTGCATTCAGAGGTAACTCAGCCACCTAGAATGTGTCATAAGTCATACAAATAGATAAAAAATAGGGATAAAAATTGTAAACTAAGTAGTAACTTATAAATAAAAAATAAAAAAAATCATCGTCACGCTGTATCCCGCACACAGCAGGGTAGGCAGAGGGAAGCTAGTATTGAGACACTTTGTTCCCCAATTCTGCCGAATTCTGGAGGCATTGCGTGTTGAGTGGCAAAACTCAACACCACACTTTGCCTCGACACCAGAGCAAAGAAATGGAAATATAAACGTAAATAAATATTTCACTTCCTCGAGTGGGGATCGAACCCACAACCGTCGCGTTACAATCACATTCTTGTGCTGCAGCGCCACGACGGCCTCAAAGTAGTAACTTATAAATAGATTTATTGATCACTCAACCGAATTAAATGTGAAACGTTCCACTTCACGGTCCAAATTAATAACTTAAGCCAAAAACTAATAAATGACCAAATCATTATAATTAGTATGCCTCTGACACTTCCATAATTGGGCGACAAGACTTGACAAATATATAGAGAACATTGTCTTCGTTGACCTGATTACGTATGAAATAGTGGAAGGCGTCTCCTGTTGCTTTGATTCTGTCCCACGCTCACTGTTGTACTTGTTACAGATGATAAATTACTTTGGCTGGTCTTTATTTGTGAATCTGTGTTTTTTGTTGTCTAATAATAAACTTTGGAGCCTTGAGACATACTAAAAAATACAGAAACGATATCTTATATTTGTTAAAGAAATAAATAAATTTTAAAAAATATATTATTATGTAGCTAACTAGCTTCCTGTATATACAGGCCTTATTTTGATGTTATTCTAAAAAAATAAAAAAAATCAGCTTTGCGCTGTATCCCGCACACAGCAGGGTAGGCAGAGGGAACCCAGTATTAAGACACTCCGTTCCCCACTTTCTGCCGAATTCTGGAGACATTGCGTGTTGAGTGGCGGAACTCAACACCGCGCTTTTGCCTCGACACTAGAGCGAAGAAATGGAAATACAAATTTAAATAAATATTTCATTTCGAGTGGGGATCGAACCCACAACCATCTCGTAACAATCACACCTTGTGCTCCTAGGCCATGATGGCCTCATATGTTCTTTTCCTTTTTTGGGCACATTGAATAATCAAAACCACAGACAGTCATTACGCCACGATTGCCTTTTTATTTTATAATACCAGCGTCACGCTGTATAACGCATGACTCGATTGGCATTTTAGGAACATTTATTGCTTATATATAATTATTTGCTTATCAGTATATATATATTCTTATGTATACATATTACATACACGTTGAACTAACACATAGATTTTAACAATAACTAAATCTTCTCGGTGTATTTTCCGAATGTAAAGGATAGACGCGGTTTACTTTGTGACAAATTGTTGCGTCTTCCTTCAAACATTGACGTCGCACTTTAGGGTAGTAAAAGTAAAATCCAGAGTCACTGTTGTCTTAACCTAGTTGCCATAGATTGTGTTGATTGAACACGAAAAAATATAAATTTATTATATTTTCAGGCTTGTGTCACAAAAATAAGACATTATTGTTAGGGTGCTCCGTTTTCCCTTTGAAATATTGCATGATCAGT